>SJYQ01006140.1:814730-870328 GCA_006410935.1 Redunca redunca | reverse complement strand
TCCATAGTTCATCAGGCACTCTATCTATCAGATCTAGGCCCTTAAATCTATTTCCCACTTCCCCTGTATAATCATAAGGGATTTGATTTAGGTCATACCTGAATGGTCTAGCAGTTTTCCCTACTTTCTTCAATTTCAGTCTGAATTTGGTAATAAGGAGTTCATGATCTGAGCCACTGCCAGCTCCTGGTCTTGTTTTTGTTGACTATATAGAGCTTCTCCATCTTTGGCTGCAAAGAATATAATCAATCTGATTTCGGTGTTGACCATCTGGTGATGTCCATGTGTAGAGTCTTCTCTTGTGTTGTTGGAAGAGGGTGTTTGCTATGACCAGTGCATTTTCTTGGCAAAACTCTATTAGTCTTTGCCCTGCTTCATTTCGCATTCCAGGGCCAAATTTGCCTGTTACTCCAGGTGTTTCTTGACTTCCTACTTTAGCATTCCAGTCCCCTATAATGAAGAGGACATCTTTTTTGGGTGTTAGTTCTAAAAGGTCTTGTAGGTCTTCATAGAACCGTTCAACTTCAGCTTCTTCAGCATTACTGGTTGGGGCATAGACCTGGATTACCATAATATTGAGTGGTTTGCCTTGGAGACGAACAGAGATCATTCTGTTGTTTTTGAGATTGCATCCAAGTACTGCATTTCGGACTCTTTTGTTGACCATGATGGCTACTCCATTTCTTCTGAGGGATTCCTGCCTGCAGTAGTAGATGTAATTGTCATCTGAGTTAAATTCTCCCATTCCACTCTATTTTGGTTTGCTGATTCCTAGAATGTCGACGTTCACTCTTGCCATCTCTTGTTTGACCACTTCCAATTTGCCTTGATTCATGGACCTGACATTCCAGGTTCCTATGCAATATTGCTCTTTACAGCATCGGACCTTGCTTCCATCACCAGTCACATCCACAGCTGGGTATTGTTTTTGCTTTGGCTCCATCCCTTCATTCTTTCTGGAGTTATTTCTCCACTGATCTCCAGTAGCATATTGGGTACCTACTGACCTGGGAAGTTCATGGGGTTCTCAAGGCAAGAATACTGAAGTGGTTTGCCATTCCCTTCTCCAATGGGAAAAGATGTGTATAGGTTATATGCAAAACTATGCCATTTTATATAAAGGACTTGAAAATTCTCTAATTTTGTTATCCATGGAGGGGCACTAGAGCCAGTCCTTCAAGGATTCCAGGGGAAGACTGTATTTTTGGAATTATAATGTAAAGGCATGAAGTATATACAACAAGAAAGAAAGGTTGTAATGGAGATACAATGTTGCTAAATTTCTATATTTTACCAGAAGTAAGTAAATATTAACCTGAAGTAGACTTTGCAAAGTTAAAGGTTTACATAATAATACCTACAATAACCACTGGAAAAAAAATAAACAGAAATACAGTTAAAAAGTAAAAAGAGAAAATATGCACTAAAATATTTGTTTAAAATGAAAGAAATTAGTAATAGGGACATAGGATCAAAAATAGGATAAGAAAGGAATTGGTAAGAAACATTAGCATCACGGCAGACATCAATTCATTCATGTCAAAATTACACTAGATGTGAATGGCATAAACAATTGACTGAAGTTTTCAAGTTTTCAAACTTCATGAGTAGGCAAGATACAGTTAGATATTGCCTGAGACAGAAGCACTTTAAACTCAAGGACATAGCTAGGATGAATGAGAAAGATGTAAAAATATACCTTGCAAACTCTAAGGGGAAATAGAATGGTTATTTAAATGTCAGACAAAACATGCCTTAAGGCAAACTAGAGGGAAAAAAAAACACATGGTGATGAAAGGGAAACTGGAGAAGGAACAAATAAAATTACAAACGTTTATGCACATAATCTATTAAGCAAGAATGGCAAAATTGAAAGAAAACTAGAATATCAGCCATTATGTGTGGAGATTGTAAATGCATCTCTCAGTAACTAATGAAGCAAATCCCTAGGTATACAGGAGATAGAACAGTACGTCCAGTTGACTTGGTTTGGTGAACAGCTCCGAAACACTGTACCTCCAAACAGCTGTGTCTACACACTTTTCAAGTTCAAATGGAAAGTTCCCTAGAATAGTCCTTTTGCTGGGCCACTCACCAAGACTCAGTGAATTGATCTATGTATCTTTGCCAATACTTTATTCTTTGATTTATACTAATTTCATAGCCAGCCATTTATTCTTTGACTTATACATGGTTTCATAGCCAACTGTGGAATCAGGCAAGTCCATTGCCTTTGCTCTTTTATCTTCAAATTATTTTGTTATTCTAGGAATTTTGCATTTCCATGTGCATTTTAAATCAGTTTACCACTTTCTGTAAAATTCCTGCTTGGGTTTTGACAGAGATTATCTTGTAGTTACACATCAATTTGGAGACAATTCCCAAACTGACAATATTGAGTCTTCTAATCAAATAATTTAACACATCTTTATTTATTCATTTCTGTTACCAGTTTTATAATTTTAGTGAAGAGGTTTTGCATACCTTTTGTTGTATTTATCCTTAGTTATTTTTTGCTATGGTAAATATAATTTTTTTAATTTCAATTTTGCCTTGGTTATTAATACAGAGAAGTAGAATTGTTTTATATATTAATCTTGTGTCAGCAATCTTGTTAAACTCTCATTTGTTTTAGTAGCTTTCTTTTATTCTTCAAAACCTTACAGAGAATTTTTTTATACCTTCCCAACTTTGTGTGTTTCTTTTTACTTCCTTGCCCTATTATGCAAGCTAGTACTTTCACATTGAGCTGGACAAAGTAAAGGCACATTAGGACTAATGTGGGGATTTCTAAGCACCTCAAAAACATAAGTAAAATAATAGTTTTGGAGAGTCCCTTGGACTGCAAGGAGATCCAACCAGTAAATCCTAAAGGAAATCAACCCTGAAAATTCATTGGAAGGACTGATGCTGAAGCTGAAATTCCAATAATTTGGTCACTCTGTGTGAAGAGCCAACTCATGGGAAAACACTCTAACTCTGGGAAAGAGTGAAGGCAAAAGGAGAAGGGGGTGACTTGAGATGGTTAGAAAGCATCCCCGAGTCAATGGACATGAGTTTGAGCAACTCCGGGAGATGATGAAAGCCAGGGGAGCCTGGCGTGCTGCGGTGCATGGATCGCAAAAATTTGGACACAGCTAAGCGACGGAACAACAAGAGCAGCTTTTCAGAAAATTAGTAAACTGAGGAACACAAGGGGCACTGGTTGTTTTATAAATAAGCAGCCAAACATTAAGTTTATGTTAATTTTACTTGCAAAATGAATTTGAGTTTCAATATAATATGCAAATTGAAAATACAGGTAGTCAAGAGGGATTATATCTGTATGTTTTCATCACATAATGAAATACTTTAAAATCCTTCCTAATGAATTTACTCCTTCTACTTGTGTTAAATTTAAGTGCATTGGCGTTGAATTTCAATTTTATCATTTAGTTTGTGCTGTCAATAGTGTATGGAACCAGAGAAGGAATGTGTCTTGCTGGGAAGCGAAGGAATGGGGGCTGGGAGGATGAGGAGGAAGTTTGCTGCCTGGTCCAAAAGGCACCGTCTCCATTTGCTTTCAGGTTCACTTTGGAAAAGCAGTGACATATGACTTGGGTTGGTGACAGAAACCAAGGACACTTCTGGATGCAGTTTTTTGACTCAGCTTAACCATGCCTGCCTGTCTGCAGCTAATGT
The DNA here is from genome assembly GCA_006410935.1 of Redunca redunca. Taxonomy (NCBI): domain Eukaryota; kingdom Metazoa; phylum Chordata; class Mammalia; order Artiodactyla; family Bovidae; genus Redunca; species Redunca redunca. Next base: position 866,647 of record SJYQ01006140.1, on the reverse strand, counting down.
CTTTTTATACCTTGTAGCTTTCATGACAAAGCCGACTGAGGCAGGTGGGAGAAGGCAGGTGGGAGAAGGCCGGTGGGCAATCCCCAGAGTTTGGAGGGATAGGGATAGGGTTGTGGGTGGGCTGTAGGGGGCAGTGTGCTTGTCGTCCCTGAATTGGCCAGGAGCAAGTCCCAGCAGCCAGGATATTGGGTCCTCCAAGTCCGACAGAGCCCGAGTGGGCAGGCAGGTCATCGTCCTTCTTCCCTTTTCCTGCTGGAGAGCTTTCTAGGCTGCTCTCAAGTTTTCTGGGACAATGTGTCTTAGAGCAGCTCGTCCAGCATCTGGTGGGTTGTCAAACCTGGGAGAGGAAGCCGGTTCCAATGGCAGGCTTCTCAGCCCGTCTCATACTATTTCTTCCTGCATCAGGCTCGACACATTCCCTTAGCCTGAATTTCAGCTGCTGTGATGGTGTGAAGCAAAAAAATGGAAAATCAAGAGGAGCGATTATGGGAGTGTAAAAGCCACATCTGTGATTATAAATGCAGAAGAGAGCAGTTGTCAACACTGATTTGTCCTTGATGAGACTCCAAAGGGGCTTTCTGTTTGTAGAAAACCCCTCTCTGTCGTGTTATAAGCCAACTTTGGGCTGTAGAGTAGCAGTGATTCCTACAAACCTCCAGCTTCCACAGTCTACTCCTAGGAGCCAGGAGACTAGTAGGATGGGAGGGATAAGCCCTTTCAGAGCGGAAGGACCTGCAGGGCCGGGGGGGTGGCCCAGTGCTCCTCTGGTTTCTCAGGAGGGTCTGGGGAGGGGCTGCTACCCCTCCTTCCTCCACACAGGAACCTGGGGAGAGGAGACGGGAGGTGGGGAGGAGCCGGCCTATGCAATGGGCCTGTCATCCTGTGGCCCTGGGAGCTGCCATCTCTCTCTCCTTCCCACCCACTGGACCCTGGGGACTCTGGTGGAGAGAGGTGCTGGGCACAGGATCTGAGATGCCACTTAGCATGAGAGTTCTGGGAGTCTCGGGGCACGAACTGCGCTGCCCAGGGGACCCGGCAATGACTGGAAGAGAGCCGTGGGTCCCTTACCTGCTCCCTCACTTGAGGGGTCAGGGAGGATGGGATGCTCCTGGCATTGTCCAGGAATTTCTTAATCAGTAGACAAGGTTGGGAAAATTCTTAGGATCCTTAGAAAAGGTGTTGGCTAAGCACTAGATGGGGATGGAATTTTATTTCTGAGAACTGGGGATTGTAACCGATAAACGAAAGTCTGAGGGTGGAGTGTCAGGCTGAGTGTGGTTTTGTAGTCTCTCCCATCATTGCTCAAAAAGGACAGATCTGCCTTTGAAAACAACAGGAGCTACATTAGCTACTGAAGCTGTTAAGAACAAGAGGAAGCTTTCAGACAGCCATGAGGAGATCAGAAACAAGCTCAAAACCAGGCAGCAGCCAGGCCCCCAGATCAGAGTGTGCAAGAGAGGGCTGGCCCTCAGGCCACATCCACGCGGCACCCCTGGCCTTCCCTGCTAAACCGGCCCTGGTGGCTTCCGGGCCGGGGGGAGCCATGTTTTCCTGTGGGAAAAGCTGCCTTTAAGGGAATGGCTGGGAGGGAGGAGCAAGGACAGCAGAAGGGGGAACTTCTGGACATTTGTCCAAGTGCTGTGGTGAGGATGCAGGGGCAGGTGGGCCCAGTGAGGCTGCTGGAGCCTCCATCCACCTACCCACTTGGCAAGTCCCCCCTGGAGGTTCTGAAACAGATCAAACGGGATATGCCCAGACAGCCCTTCTTGCCCCATCAGTCTGCTCCTGTTGCGGCTCCACTAACTATGTCTTAGTCTGCTGGGGCTGCTGGAATGTCGTGTTACAGATGGGACACACAGTTCTGGAGTTCAGGAGCAAGATGCAGGCAGATTTGGGTTCTGGTGACCACCCGCTTCCTGCCGTGTCTTCAGGTGGCCTTTCCTTGGTGTGCAGGGGAGGGAACAGACTCTAGTGTCTCCTCTGGCAAGGGCACTAACCCCATCCTGGGGGCCCCACCCTCATGACCTCATCTTACCCTACCTACTTCAAATGCCATCACTTTGGAGGCTGGAGCTTCAGTAAATGCATGTGCAATGTGGGCACATGGACATTCAGTCTATAGCGTTCAGAGAATCGGTACGGCTTCCAGGCAAAACCGAAGCCCCGAGTCACGCCGTCGCTCATGCTGCACTCCTTGCCCGCCTGCAGTCTCCAGCTCAGGGCAGCGCACCCCCTCGGCTCCTGCCCCCGCAGCTGGAGCTGCTTCTCCCGCCCGCCACCACACCAGGCGTCCTCAGCGGGCCTCTCTTCTCCGCTGCCTCTGGTCTTGGGCTGCTGCTTCCCTGGGGCTGGCAGAATAGAGCTGGAACTCCTGAGAATGGTTGACACGGCTATTCCTGCTGTCAACATGCATCTCCCCTGCTCAACCCCGTCACACCTTCAGGTGGCCCCCTTCCCAGTTAAGGCACCAACAATCTGCCTGCAATGCAGGAGACCCGGGGTCAGTCCCTGGGTAGGGAAGATCCCCCAGAGAAGGGGATGACAACCCCCTCCAGTATTCTTCCCTGGGAAGTTCCATGAACAGAGGCGCCTGGCAGACTATAGTCCATGGGGTCCCAAAGTGTCAGACATGACTCAGTGGCCAAACATCGACAACAACAGGAAACTGCTCTCTTACCTGTCTCCCTCTTCCACTGGACCCCCAGTTCCTGCAGGGTTGACCTCTGTCTTGGCAAACTCACCACCACAGGGCTCTGTTAGCCCCAGCTCAGGAAATGATGTTGAGTGCGATGACTGGTAGGCTCCTAAACCGTCTTCTGAGAGCTGACTCCAGACCCTCCAGCCAGCAATCTGTCCTCAGCGGCTTTCCATCCACAGCCAGAATGGCACTGTCTCAGGTGATCCGAGTGCAGAGCTGCATTCAGGCAGCTTTTCAGTGCATTGTGGCAGCATCTTCTCATCAATAAAAATTTATAGCACTTTTCTGCCGCCCGAGAGTTGGAAAAGGGAATCCTCAGAGCTTTCGACTGATTGTTAGGGGCTCTGGCCTTGGCTTTGGAACTCACACTGCAGATGACAGGCAGGCTGTTTCTCTTGATTGCCCTCTCTTGGGAGTGTCGAGCTGGAAACAGGGTCAGCACAGAAATACTGACGGCCTAAGGCAGCTGGCTGGTGGCAGGGACAGGAGATTTTATCTCAAACCTTAATACAAAGGAAAGCGTCTACTGAGGTGAGGAAATCCTCGACAGTCCAGAGCGCGAGTATGACATGCGTGTCTTCTTTACAGATGACATTTGCATTCCTTCTGCAAATGTTTATTTCTTAGTCCCCCAGGATTAAGAAAAGGAAAACGTAGAGGCTTTTTCCAAACTACATGTGGAAACTCCAAAATGGGTTTTACTTGCAATTTTAGCTCTTCTGGGATGACTTTTATGTTTCTGCATGTCAATTGCCCCTGAAAGTGAACGCTGTACCTGGGTACAGCGTTTATAGCGTCACTGCAACCCATAGGTCAGCTTGGTGTCCAGGTCACAACTGTTGTGAGGCTGCGTCTGGGGGCAGAGAGAATCCCCAGGCAAAGCGTTCCTAAGAGAACGGTCAGGTCAGCTACCAGGTCAGGGGACTGAGCTGTTGCTTTCAGATGACTGGTGGCAAAGAGGACTCCAGTGTCACACGCCTGCCCACCCACAGTTGACTTTCCCTAGAAGGTCATTATAAGGATATGAGCTGCATATATTTTCATGTGCACTTTTTACTTCTCTGCTCCCAACTCAGCTCCAGATACTGTGTCAAACAAGTAGAAAACCATTAAGTCAAAATCACTTATGCCTTTAGGCTACACATGAGTACATAAACGTGAGGTTTTTTTAAAACCTTTTCGGCTAAGCTTTAAAGTGCTAGTGGATGAGATTTTTAAGTAAAGGAAAAAAAAAAAAAGACAGGGTGTTGATTTATACAAAAGTGCTAATTCTGAACATTTTCAAATGAAAGCACCCCTTCCAAGCTTTGGTTTCAAGGGGCTGGGGCGATGGGTGCAGTGAAGCAGTCTCCAGCTCTGCCTTTTAGGGCCCATCCAGGAGCCCGGGGAAAGCAGCCAGGCCACCTGGGGACAGCAGGCGGCTTCTGCTGGCATGCAAAGCACGGCGCATCCATCGGCATGCTGCTTTTTGCGTATCTAAATTCAGCACTTTGATTGGAAGCAACTGAAACTCACTTGACTCGAGGAGGCAGAACAGCAGAAGAGAGCCAGGGTGGTGGAGGAGAGGTGAGCGGAGAAGTGTCAGAAGCCAGGGCAGACCCCCTCTCCCCTCCCCACTCTCCCCTCACCCACAGAGACCCGCTAGCTGCTGTGAATCAACAAAGGAAAGGAGCCTGGGGGTGTCGTCCAACATCTTCTTTGTATGTTTCTACTTAATTGCCTCCCACCCCCCCGCAAATCCCTGCACACCAGTCTCCAGGAGTTTCTGCGAAACGATGTCTCTTTTGACAGAGCCCACTGTTTGCGATCAGCTTCCATGTGTGTCTGGTTCGGTCTCTATTCAGGGAGGAGACAATAGCAGACTGCTTCTCAGCGAGAGCCACAGCTTGCAACGCCGCAGAGCAGGGACAGTGAGATCAGAGCCTGATGAGTCTAGACAGCACACTGAAGCAAGCAGAGAGGAAGCGCAGGCACCCCTGGCCCCCTGCGTCAGGGCTACATAGTTCTGTGCTCGCTACCGCATCTTCCTTCTTGATTTTCCCTGCAGAGAGCCAGGATGCCAGGTGCCTGGGTTTGGAGGCTCTAGCTTCCTCTGCCGAGTCTCATCCATTCCCTGCCACCTAAGAATCAGCACTTCTCTTGTGATCTAAAGGCTTCCCATCAACCAGTTTGTACCAAAAATGTGCAAAATAAATCTCTTCTTTCCGGTCTTCTCTGGCCATTGACAAATTCTGTCGCTTGCCTCTTGATAGCCTGTCCCTGAAGTTCTGTAATGTGCGAAGAGAGCCACAAAGAGGGATGGACACTGCAGAGTGAGCAAGGGATTCTAAGCACATGTTACAGAGGATGGGAAATAACCATCCTACGAGCAAAATAGAATGAGCTCACAGGGCCAGTGTGGCAAGGATGCTAGGGCTTGAAGGACTGGGAGGCTCAGAGCAGTTGCATTGATGTCCCCAAAGACCCTGAGTAAGGGATGTTCATGGAGCAGCACAGAGGGCAATGCTGACTTACTTCCTAAATATTTTTAGAGAAAAAGTTTGCTTTAAGAAAAGTACTATGCATGTGTGCTAAAGTCACTTCAGTTGCGTCTGACTCTTTGTGACCCTATGGTCTGTAACCCACCAGGCTCTGCTGACCATGGGATTTTCCAGGCAGGCATGGATACGGAAATGGGTTGCCGTGCCCTCCTCCAGGGGATCTTCCTGACCCAGGGATCAAACCTGGGTCTCCCGTGTCTCCTGGATTTGCAGGCAATTTCTTTACCACTAGCACCATGTGGAAAGCCCTAACTTCAGTTAGTGCTAAAAATACACGTAACTGAGGATGAAACATCAATGCACAAATGGACTCCAGTCTTAAAACCATTGCCTGCCTTCAGCCCCATGCTGCCTCCCATCTGTCCCTTTGCTGGCCTCCCAGCAAACCAGCATTGGGGCAGCTTCACACCTCAGCAGTTGACCAAAACACCGGATTCTTAACTCTGAGAAGGAACCCTTCCAATTTGGTTAAAGCTTTTCAGTAGCTGAGGGCAGAGAACAACTCCAGAAATAGAGGAGAAATTCAAGGGAACCACAAAAGGGCAGAATTCAGGTGGCAAAATATTATTCAGTCCAGTGATTAATCCTGCAAACAAAGCTGAATCAAATCACACTTCTTCACAGAAAAGACGCAAGAGCTCAAGACAAAATGTTCAATAGTTTCTTGATCACACAGAACAACACAGTGCAAAACAAACGTTCATACAGCCAGCTCTAACTCTGCGATGGATTCCAAGTTTATTTCAAGACATTTACGAAGAATTTTGATCACTTGATCTAAAATGAAACAATTCTACGTATGATAGCTGAGTGAGGTGAAATAATAGTCTGCGTCTCTTTTTGTAACTGTGTTTGAAATGCTATGTGCCCCTGCCTAAGAACACATCCATCATTTCTTAGTGGGGAAACCCTTACGTTCCAGCTACAGTGGTCATGAACTCATTTTCAAGCTGGAGAAAGAGCATCTCAGAGTGGTGCTGGGGCCGGAGTCCTGCACTACCCCGCCGTCACAGTTCTCTTGAAGGTGTTCTGAATCAGGATGCAGGGCAGGGTCACAGGGTTCATGCAGGGCAGGGTCACAGGGTTCATACAGGGTTTCCCTGACACCTATTGAACATGCGTTGGTCTTTCATTGAATTCAATGCTGGTAAAGCACTGAAAACTGGCAGGGCAGAGCATGGGATACTCCCTACTCCTGACTAAATTTTTCTCTGTTATCATCACATCCAAAACCTTAGCCTAGTCCATCTACCTGCCCATTGTGTATGATGATCTGCTTCCCATGGGAAACTTTGATTTCTTAGCATTTTAGGTACTCTAAACAGAAATTGCTGGGGGAGGCGTGTCTAGCATGTCATGGTGAAAAAAAAATCTGGTTATTGCCAGAGTCATGAAAACTAGACATAAGGATACCTGTTTTCAAAAGAGCAAGGGCTTTAGGACAGGACAGGCTGGGATCCGAATCCTCTCTGCATGCTGAGACTGAGAATTATCTGCATGTTCAGTTTCCTTACTTCCTAGATGGAGATGATAACACCTACCTCTCAGGACTTTATGGCAATTGACATTATAAGATAATTTATATACATAATAAGCCAATGTAAAATGAAGGTTTTCTCTTAAAAAGCTGATTAAAACACAGTTGAAAGAGTGCCTATTATTTTAATGCTAAGGAGACATGTATTCCTTGCAAGCTGACCTTCCAAATAACCTTGGCAGGCAGGGTCTTTACCACTGGGCCACCAAGGAAGCCCTGAAGTTTATATTACTTATAACTAAAAGTTCATTAACTGGCCTAAAAAGAAGCACACAGCCAGAAACCCCTGTGGCAACCAAAAAGGAAATACAAAAATCTCATTTCAGGGACTTACCTCCCACGCAGTCTGCCAGTGGTGAGCAGACCTAACATTCTCTCAACAGAAAGCCACAGTCAAATACACTAAGAGACCCTGCTGTGGAATAGTCAGCAGACAGGATCAAGTCAGGAGAGATGCCCAGCACTGCAGACGGCACAGGTGCCGGGGAGAACCCAGGAGGTGAAAGCATCAGGAGGCATCAAAGGCACGAAGAGGAGGTTCAACACGGGAGGGCTACAAAGGATACAACCAAATGCCACAGACATGAAATACACCAGATAACTGAAATGAAAGAGAAATGAATGAACGAGGGAATGAGAAGTCTTCTCAAAGCAGAAGAGACATGCAGTGAACTCTAAGATTTCTCTGGGGATTTACACAATATTATCTCAAGGGCTGCTTTAAGGGCTAAATGAAATGGTGTTTATGAAATACTCAGGAAAATAAAAGCACTGAATAACATGCTACATTTATTTATTTATTAAAATTTTTATTTATTTATTTATTTAAAGAAAAAAAAATTTACTTCTGGTTGAAATTACAATTTACAATATAAGTATACATGTTTCAATGCCATTCTCCCATCTCANAGAAAATTTTCAGAGTTAAAAAAATCTCAATTTTTCTAAGCAGAAATATCAAGGAATCCAACTGAATAAATAGAAGATATATAAGCACATCATAAAGAAGCTCCAAAGTCCAAAAAGAAAATAAATCTCTTAAATTTGTACACTGGAAAAACCCAGATTTACTTTTGTGTTCATAGAAAAAGTTTGCCTGACAAAAGACTTCTTGATATTAATAACAGAAGTTATGTGATAATGGAACAATAGTCAAAATGTTAAAAGATAATTCCCTTCTGCTTGCAATTTTACATCTGACTGAACTATTATTTAATGATGAATTTTAAATAATGATGTTTTCAAAGCAAGGATTGAGGAATTTCATCAATAACTAAATCTTTATAAAAGATTAAGAGGAGTTACTCTACAGGGAAGAAAACTGGAGCTAGAATAAAACTGCAAGAAAGAATAGCTGGACCCAAAGAAACAAAAAGAAGTGAAAGAGAAAGGTAACTACAGGTATCACAGAGGTACAAAAAAATCATTAGAGTACTACAAACAGTTATATATCAACAAATTGGGACACCCTGAAAAAAATCGACACATTTCTAGAAACATACAACCTTCCAAAAATGAATCAGGAAGAAACAGACAATCTGAACACACAAATCACTAACAGTGAAATTGAATTTGTAATTGAAAAAGTCCCAGCAAACAAAAGTCTAGGACATCATACAGCAATTCTGCCAAACATATAAGGAAGAGCTAATGCCTGTCCTTCTCAAACTCTTCAAAAAACTTGAAGAGGAAGGCACACTCCCAAATTCATTTTATGAGACCACCAATATCCAGACGCCAAAGCCAAAGACACTGAAAAAAAAAACTGCATGCAAATATCTCTGATAAACATAGATGCAAAAATCCTCAAGAAAATATTAGTAAACAAAATTCAATAATATATGAAAAGTATCATATACTGTGATCAAATGAGATTTATTCCCGGGGTGTAATGATGCTTCACTATGCACAAATCAAGAAACATGACACACCACATTAGCAAAAGGAAGGATAAAAATCACATGATCGTCTCAATAGACAGAGAAAAAACACTTGACAAAATTCCACATCCATTCATTGTGGAAACTCTCATCCAAGTCAGTGTAAAGGGAATATTTGTTGTTGTTCAGTCAGTGACTCCTGTCTGACTCTTTGTGACCCCATGGACAGCAGCATTCCAGGCTTCCCTGTCCTTCACCGTCTCCCCGAGTTTGCTCAAACTCATGTCCATTGAGTTTGCAATGCCATCCAACCATCTCATCCTCTGTTGCCCTCTCCTCTTTCTGCCCTCGATTTTTCCCAGCATCAGGATCTTTTCCAATGAATCAGTTCTTCACATCAGGTGGACAAAGGATTGGAGCTTCAGCTTTAGCATCAATCCTTGCTTCCACTTCAGGGGACATGGGTTCCTTCCCTGGTGGGGGAACTAAGATTCCACATGCCATGCAGCACCATTAGAAAAAAAAAAGAGAGAGAGACAAATCTCCAAAGTCATTTCCAGAGGCTGTTACCCAGTGTTACCTGCAGCACCGAGAGGAGTGGCCTGCGGCGAACTGGAGAAGGACTTGCAGGACAGCGCCACTTACCACCCATCTCTCTTACCAGTTTTCTTCCTCCAGGGCTCCTTTTAGCATTTATGATGAAAGTGTCAGTTTCTGGAACCCAGTTTACCCCGTGACACTCTGTCTCTCCTGGGCTCACTGCATCACACATCTCTGCTTTAGCAACTCCCCCTCCTGACAGCGAGCTTACCTTGTCTGAACCCAAATACCGTCATGGAACAATGTCATGCTAACCTTGCTTTTCAGACTTGAATGAAAAAAAAAATATATATATATATATATATATATATTCAGCACAATTTTCCCAGTTCCAAAGGCAACTAAAGACTTTTATTCCTATAAGGAATAATTGTAGGTGCTAATGACTGACATAAAAAATGACGATTTTGACATGAACTGGAAAGTTAGAAAATGCTATATGGTAGGCGTAATGTGGGGGGCTTGGGAGCTGGCCAAAGAGGTGTGTAGGTGGCTGCTACTTTCTCTTCATCTTTTCTGTTTATGTTTGATTTCTATGATGCCACGCGGAGATTTCTGCTTGGATGCACACACACACTCACACTATACTGACAGTGAGAAAAAGAAAACGCACTCATATAATGTAAGTTTAACTGGCTCACAAATGCAGCAACGTCTGGTCATTACGCTAATTTATGTTTTGATTATTCAGCAGGATTAATCTAGGCACTGCCAGGAAAGAAAGATATTGCTAACAAAATAACTGTGCATATAAATTTGCAGGCCTGAGATAACAATTTTTTTTTCACATTCCCTCAAGTGTATTCAAATTAGCCAATTGCTTGTCAACAATTGATATATGCTAGTTAAAAGAATAAGCCAAAGGCCTTTGTTGAAGTATCAACCGATGTAATTTATGTTTCTTTAAAAACATGCAATAATTCAAACTCTCCGTTAATTTCTCTAATGAGATCCCGCTGACGATGATGACTGACACACACATACACACACACACACACACACACACACACAGGCTCACACCTGGACACAGATGTATGATCTACCTGAAGGATGACTTCTCAAGCCTCTAACCTGTGGTCCTTAACTGGTCTCAACTTGAACCGTCTGTTCATCACAATTGTATTTATTTCTGTTTACTCTTATTCTGAAATTCCTCTGCTTTCTGACCTTAAGCAGAATGTCTGACATCTATTGTTTGGTTATAGGATATGCTTGCTCTTTAACTTTGATTTTTTGACACACCGAGAGGCAAATCTCTGCTTTACTCTGTCTTAGTGTGTGCGTTTGTTACTCAGTCCTGTCTAACTCTTTGCGATCCCATGGACTCAAGCCAGCCAGGCTCCTCTGTCCGTGGAATTCTCCAGGCAAGAATATTGGAGTGGTAGCCATTCCCTTCTCCAGGGGATCTTCCTGACTGGGGAACAAATCCATGTCTCCTGCGCTGCAGACAGCTTTATTGTTTTATTTTTTTTTACCATCTGAGCCACAAGGGAAGCTTTACTCTATATGTCAACTTTATATTTCTAGACTTGGATTTGATACACTGGTAGAATTCAGGAATATTATTCAAAAAATGCAGATAAGAGACAGAAAGAATCACAGGAACATGTGTATCATTGGCTAGTCCATCTGTGGTTTCCAACTAATGTAGGTAAGCTCTCCATGTAACAAAGGAATCAGTCAAATAACACATACTCAGACGGTTTAACGTGGCTTTGAGCAAATTCCAGGAGACAGTGAAGGACAGAGGAGCCTGGCGTGCTGCAGTCGATGGGGTCGCAAACAGTCGGACATGACTTAGCGACTGAGCGACAGCAGCAACACTCAGGAGGTAAGAAGCCAGCTTCACAAAGGCAGCTTTTCCTCCCACTTCAACCTAAGGCTCAATTCATGGGGAACCAGTTCCCCAACATTCAGGTGGATTGTCGAGCAATCTTCCAATGGCTGGAAATGATTCCTGCCTTTGCCGTTGGCGCTTTAAAAGTACCTAACTGGTTTTGAGGATTTTCAATGTTAAGGAAGCCCACTGAGTCATGAGCTTCATAGAAAGGAGAAAGCCAGGAAGCTCCCCCTTATGTAAATAGAGAAGCGAGTTTCGGGGAGACTGACCAGTGATTTGAAGACTAACTGACTGTGACTGAGATGATTAAGGCCAAGAGAAATTTAAACACCAAGTATGCACAGCATTGACATAGAGAGCAGAAGAGAGCTGGCGATAGGACCATAGAGAGACACATGCTATAAATAAAGGAGAAATTTCCACCACTGAATGTGCTTCCAGAGGCACCTGGCTACTTAAAAAGAGGATAAACCCCTGAGAGCCACAGCAGTGCAAACTAGAGGAAATGTCTATGGACAAATGTGTGCACTGTAAGGTTAACACTTTCCTCTAGAGACACTCAGACACAGACACACACACACATATGCACAAACACAGACATAGACACACACACGCATATACACACATACATACGTACACATGGACTAGCAGTGAGATTTTCTGCAAAACCACTTCCTGCTTTTGTTTGGAAGCATGACACCCACCCACTTCCCTACATCTTGGTGGTCAAGCGCAGGACTGACTTCAATAGTTAATCTGATGTCGGAGGAGGAATCAAGACACCAGTGAGGGAAGGAAGCTGACTAAGATGGTGTGATGGACAAGAACTCCACTCAGGAGTCAGAGAGTCAAGATTTATTTGCCTGTTATGTCATTTACTAGCTAAGCAGGTAAATTAACCAACACAGTTCAGTAGCTACTAATGGAGCACACCAAGTATCAATCACCATAGTGAAGCGCTCAGCGGGGTGACAGTTTAGCTGGGAGCCTGGGAAAATTAAACAGCCTCTTGGAACCTCAGTGTCTTCATCTAAATAATAAAAATTAAGCTATGGACTTCTCCAGGTAGCTAGAATAAGGATAAACATTGCAACTGGGCTGAAACAATAATTATGGTAGATAATGAAAAATTCTTCTATGCCAGTCACTGCGTGAAATGCCTTATTGATCCTATCATATTTGATTCTAAAGTCGCCATATGGAAGCAATATGACCTGGGAGCTTCCTCTGAAAGTTCTCGCTCTTCTCCCCGACAAGACGTGGTGTGCCCACACTCCTTCCTGCAGGACCTGCCCCTTGAGAAGGGGAGCAAGGGGTGCACAGTGCCCTGGCCCCTCCACCTTGCCCTGGCCAGCTCGCCTCCGTGGGGCGCGACAGAGCAGAGGAGCCCTTGCCCAGCGTCCCACGGTGGGTGAGCTGCGTTCGTCCCAGGCCTTTTCAGCAGGAGGCACAGAGGGGTGATGACTGTGACAGCCTTGTCTGGGTGAGGGCCCCGAGGCATGGAGGACTGGAGCACCTTGCCCAGGGGCGTGCAGCCCCGCTGCAGAGTGGGCCCCCCTGCCCTCCGCCGTGACTGCTGTCCTCTCACGCTCTGGCCGTTCCTCCCTTCCCTTCAGATCTCCATGCTGTGCCTGGGGTATAAGCCTGTCCACAGCCTTCATGCCCTCCAGAGGCCCCCTGCACATTCCTCCTTACAGACAACTTGGCTATGCGTGCACACACACAGAGACACACACACACAGACACACACACAGAAACACAAACGCAGACACAAACAGACACACAGACACACACAGACACACACACAGATATACACAGACACACAGACAGACACACAGACACATACGCAGATACACACAGACACACAGACACACATAGACACATACACACACAGACACATAGACACAAACACACAGACACACACAGACACATACGCAAATATACACAGACACACATAGNACACTCAGACAGACACAAACACACAGACACACACAGACACACAGACACATACACAGATATACACAGACACACAGATACACATAGACACAAACACACAGACACACAGACAAACACACAGACACATACACACAAACACTCAGACACACACAGACACATAGACATACACAGACACACAAAGACACACAAAGACACAGACACAGACACACACACGCCGGAGAATGGAACGAGAGCTCACTCGCCAGCGGAGCCCTGTGGTTGGACCCCCTCAGCTCACCTTACCGCCCTGTTGCCGTGTCCTGCCCAGCGGTCCCTTCAGCACTTGTCTCCACAGCCCTCCTGGGCCAGGAGCAAAATGAGTGGGCAGATGAGCCTGACAGGCTGTCAGCCCTGGGATGTGGTTTTATTATGTCTTGCAATATAATTTCTCTCTATTTGCCTTTTCATAGTAAGTTTGTGAGGAGTATAGTCTTCATCCTTTCCAGAAACTTATTTTAATCTGAAATTAGTTTTTCTGAATTATTAGAGGGAGAGGAAATTCAGGAATAATTAATTCATCTGGTGTCATAGAGGGCAAAGTGATGAGCACTCACTGGAGAGATTAGAAAATCTTCAGAGAAAGGGCTCAGAAACTGAGCTTGGAATTGCACATGAATGTCAGCATCCAAGGAGTCAAGTCCGGCAGAAAGAGAGGCCAGGGATGGGGGGGTCCTGAGTGTCCAATCCGGGCCCTCATGACGTAACAGGCAGGTGGAGGCCCTGTGGAGCGATGGAGTGCGGACTGACCCCTGAGAAGAAGAGCTCGCCTTCCAGCTTCATGAGACTGGAGTGCTCTCATCCCAGAGCCAGCCGTGTTGTTTCACAGGGCATGGCAGCCAGGGAAGGGTTCATGCCATGTATCCGGGGGGCTTTAGAATCCTTAGAGTGGTTACAAACTTCCAGATCAACTTTGCCACTTTGTAATACGTTTCCTTTCTAGATCTTGCACCCGAGCTACAGCCTGTGTGTGACGAGCAAGGGAGAGACACAGGGCAGCTGGAGACGAACCTGCCTCTATTTCTGCTTGCTGACGACCTCGAGGAAGGTGGGTTGGACTTGATGCTTCAGTGACGGGCTGTCACGCCCTCGAGCCCCACTGAACTCTCACTTTTAAGACTTTGCAGGGACACGGAAGCCTGCCAAGCATCCATGGAGGGGCACAGGATTTTCTGCCTCATGTTGAGCCCGGGAGCCAAGCCACCTGCCTCAGAGAAGAGATGAGATGGGGGAACTGGGTGACTGCAGAAACAAAGAGTTGGGGTGGGCAGCTGTGGACCGTGGTCACCCACTGAGACTTCCTCCAAGTTGGGCTCCAGGTTAGACTTGTTTCCACTTAAAAGAGCCCCCAGGAGGCTCTTCAAAGCACTGCCCGGCCCTTTCATGGTGGAGACTGGCTGTAGGTGGGATGTTATACCTGTGGGCTGCTTGGAAACAGAACCAGAATCAAAGACAAGGCCCGTGGCCTCGGGGAGTTTCTGGGTGAACCAGGCAGCTGTCCTCTCTGTTTCAGCCACGAGTTTACTTCCCCGAACCAGTCTGCTATTGAATTATAAATAATGGCATTGCTAGTTCACCCTGCATTTCAGATCTGGAGCAGAGGGTTTCCTGAGGAGCCACATGCTCCTAGGAATTGTATCTTTTATGTTTTCCATCCTACTTCTATCCCCCGGAAGCTTCCATAGCTTTTCCAGATACTCAGAGGGGTCTGTGAACCCAAAAAGATGAAGAACCATTGATTTAGGGAAAAAAAATGGCATCGCTTAATCTGAGCATGACCTTAATTTTCTCTTAATTGGATTTCAGGAGGAAATGTGATGACGTTTATTCTGCTGTCAATCTGCCTGTATGTGAGTGTGTGTATACAGTCATTAGTTTGTATTATATGTAATAATTACTAATTATTACTACATAAAAGAAAGACTAATTTTCTGGAAACTGAGAAGACAAGAGCCCCCTTGGACTTGTGTCTGCCAACTCACTGATGTCAAAAGACATTTATTAATGACTTCCCTGGATCTCCACTGTTTTATCTTGTCCCCAGTAGGAATTTAGCTGAGGGTTGCAGAGACAACCTTGGCCCACTGATCGTAAAATTAGTGGAAAGGGCTAGAGAACACAATTTCCTAGTGTAACTGAGCAATCAACAAGAGTAAATCACAAAGAAATTATCTTAGTGGGAAGACAAAGAAACCAAGAAACTAGAGAGACTAGACCCCAAGGAAAGACTCTACGGGGTTCTGTATGAGAGCAGGCTGGGAGGCCCAGGATTTGCTGGCCACATGACACAGGAGAGAAAAACGCA
This sequence comes from Redunca redunca, assembly GCA_006410935.1. NCBI lineage: Eukaryota > Metazoa > Chordata > Mammalia > Artiodactyla > Bovidae > Redunca > Redunca redunca. The sequence goes on along the minus strand of SJYQ01006140.1, from coordinate 851,255 downwards.
GGTGACTTTTTACAAAAATTTATTGGAGTTTATTTGATTCACAATGTTAGTTTCTGCAAAGTGAGCCAGCTACATGTATACCTAGATCCCCACTTGGGGATTTCCTACACAGCAGTTAAGTAGACTTCCCTGTACTGTACAGCAGCTTCTCATTCATCATGAACATTATACATAGTAGCAATAGTGTGTATATGTCAATCCCAATCTCCAAATTCATCTCACCCCTCCTTTACTCCTTACATTCGACAGCTAGGAACTCCTTAGTGAATGATTATTTTAAAAAATATGTTTTTCTTGTCTAAATATAAAAACAAAGATTTAGACTTATTCCTGCATTAAGTCAACTTACTAGAACTTCTAAAATCAACAAGCTCAGGAAGACATGAAAGTCCCTGACTCAAGGTCTTTCCCCTTTATTAGTAGACATGTGTGCGCCTGTGGCACAGCACCCTTTGAGGTCAGCTCGCCGAGCCCGCGCGAGAGTATGCTCTTCCCCTCCCTCCGCTCCCCCGAGGTCGTGTGCAGCATCATATAGACACTGCAGCAGGCTGTGAGGGATTTACGAAGAAAACAGGCCAGGGCATTCAGCCAGACTGTGTTCACGGCTATTTTTGCTTCTGCAGCTCAGAAGTAACCAGGAAAGCAAGGCCTACACACACACACACACACACGCACGCACCAGGGATAGTAAAAGGATGCTTTAAAAAAAATCAATATTGCTCTTCTTCCTTCTTCCTTTTCCATGTCCTAGGAAGAGCATCAAACAAAGTATTTAAACAGAAACAAACATGCTGAAATAAATCAGCCCTTTCATCCTTCAAGCCGAGTTCCCAGGCATTATCTGAGGAGGCCAGTCTCTACCTCCTTGAAGTGAGGGGGGACCCTCCATCCCACGGTTGGCCGTGACCTAGGCCAGTGGTCTGCGTCACTGTCAATCAAACGTGCTTGACTGTTTGTCCTGTGTGTGTCCTTACCTGCTTAGAGTTTACAACCCATTATGTCATCCCGAGTCAATATCTCAAGGCAATACACACTTTGAGCAAGGTCAGTAATTAACAATAGTGGATGTACACCCATTTTTAAAAAATAGACATCTTGATACATTCAGATGTTTGGCCAACTTTGCAGCCGCACATATGATGATTTATTTCATTCAACAAATATGTATTTTATTATTGTCTGTCTTCCCTCAATAAAACTTAAGTTCTATAAGGGCAGGGGACCACATTTGTTTGGCAAATTGTTCTTAATTAACAGATGTGTAAAGTATAAAAGGATGGGATGACTTTTCAGTTAGTTGTTTCAGGAAAGGGTTCAGGGAAAAGGTAATATTTGTTTGGAATCTTGAAGAATGTGGGAAAAAGAGCTATGTAGACCAGGGGTGAAAAGTGTTTCAGACAAAGAAAAAACAGCATGTGCATGACATTTCTAAAAGTGTACTTATTTTTTAATTGGAGGATAATTGCTTTACAATATTGTGTTGGTTTCTGCATACATCAACATGAATCAACCACAGGTATACAGATGTCCCCTCCGTCTTGAACCTCCTTCCCACTGCCCATTCCACCGCACCCCTCTAAGCTGTCACAGGGCACTGGGGTTGAGCTCCCAGCATCATGTAGCAAATTCGCTCAGCTCTGTTTCACACATGGTAGTATATATATTTCAGTGCTACTCTCTCAATTCTTACAGAAGAATTTGCTTGACAAAGTCTTACTCTTAACAAAAATATTTCTGCTAATTCTGTAGTTCACTTATGCTTTCCTTTCTTCGGGGGAACTAGGAATGGAATGGCTAGACCTATGAGAGTGCTTAACTCAAGTGTTTTCCGAGGGTGTCTGCGTTTCTCCTAATGAACAATGACGCCGAACAACTTTCTTGGTGCTTACTTGCCATCAGCAGATCTTCCTTAGAGAAGTACCTAATCAGACAGAGGTGCACATCTTCCCCCACTTTTCGTGAGTTTGTGTATATGTTTATTGCTGAGGTCTGGATGTTTGTGTCTCCCCTAAAAATCTCACGTGTAGAAATCCAGACGCCAAAGGTGATGGTATTAGTAGGTGGAGATTTTCCGTGGTACTTATGGTCATGAGGGTGGATTCTGTTTTGTTGAAGGTTATGAACATTTTCCTCTATCGTTTTCTCTGAAAGATTTCACGATTTCTCGTGTGCAGGCTCGGTAGCCAAGTTGTGTCCAACTCTGTGACCCCGTGGACTTTAGCCTGCTTGGCTGCTCTGTGCATGGGATTTCCCAAGCAAGAAGACTGGAGTGCATGGACATTTCCTCCTCCAGGGGATCTTCCCAACCCGGGGATCAAACCCACTTCTTCTGCATCTATCTCCTGAATTGGCAGGGGGATTCTTTACCACTGGGCCACCTAAGCAGCCCGTGTTTTATGTTTTATACTTAAGTCTATGGTGCAAGGTGTACTTTGAATTTCTTTTCTGTTTTTTATCATATAAGTATCCAATATGCTACCACTATTTGTAAAAAAAAAAAAAAAGACTATTCTTAATTCATTGAATTGCCTTTGTAATATTTTCAAATCAATTGTATGTATGTTTGTGTGTGTGTGTGTGTGTGTGTGTGTGTATAATTTTAAGCTAAATAAAAGACCAAATATTAAAAAAAAAAAAAACAAGTAAGATCATGGCATCCAGCCCCATTACTACATGGCAAATAGAAGGGGAAAATGTGGAAGTAGTGACAGATTTCCTCTTCTTGGGCTCCAAAATCACTGACTGCAGCCAAGAAAGCAATGACAAACATAGACAGTGTGTTGAAACGTGGACACAGTACTCTGCCAACAAAGGTCCATTATCAGTTCAGTTCAGTTCAGTTCAGTTGCTCAGTCGTGTCTGACTCTTTGTGACTCCATGGACTGCAGCATGCCAGGCCTCCCTGTTCATCACCAACTCCGGGAGCTTGCTCAAATCACACCCATCCAGTCAGTGATGCCATCTAACCATCTCATCCTCTGTTGTCCTCTTCTCCCACCTTCAGTCTTTCCCAGCATCAGGGTCTTTTCTAAGGAGTCAGTTCTTTGCATCAGGTGGCGAAAATATTGGAGCTTCAGCTTCAGCATCAGTCTTTCCAATTAACACTTAGGACTGATTTCCTTTAGAATGGACTGATCGGATCTCCTTGCAGTCCAAGGGACTCTCAAGAATCTTCTCCAACACCACAGTTTAAAAGCATCAATTCTTCTGCACTCAGCTTCCTTTATAGTCCAACTCTCACATCCATACATGACTACTGGAAAAACCATAGCCTTGACTAGACTGACCTTTGTTGGCAAAGTAATGTCTCTGCTTTTTAGTATGCTGTCTAGGTTGGTCATAAGGTCTGTATAGTCAGGGCTACAGTCTTCCCAGCGGTCTGTAAAGAAGGCAGAATGCTGAGGAATTGATGCCTTTGAACTGTGGTGCTGGAGAAGACTCCTGAAATTCCCCTGGACAGCAAGGAAATCAAACCAGTCAATCTTTAGGGAGATCAACGCTGAATATTCACTGCAAGGACTGATGCTGTAGCTGAAGCTCCAGTATTTTGGTCATCTGTTACGAAGAGATGACTCATTGGAAAAGACCCTGACGCTGGGAAAGATCAAGTGCAGAAGGAGAAGAGGGTGCCAGAAGATGAAATGGCTAGGTGACATCACTGATGCAATGAACATGAACTTGGGCAAACTCTGGGAGATGGTGAAGGACAGGGAGACCTGGCATGCTGTATCAGGTCGGACTGGGTGACTGAATGACAACAACAAGACACACACATGTATGTATATGGGGGTCTATTTCTTCTATTTTATTCCATCTACTTGTCTCTATAATGCTACACTCTCTTAGTATCCATAGCTTTATAAAAACTCATGAAACAAGGTAGTATTAATTCTCAAGATTTGCTTTTCTCCTTCACTATTTTCTCTACTTTTAGCCATTTGTATTTCCATAGGAGTTTTAGAATCAATTCATCAGTTTCTACCAAAAAAAATGTCAGCTAGGATTTTGATTGGGATTACTTTGGTTCACTTTCAGGCAAATTGACATCTTAACAAGACTGAGTTTTCTGACCCTTGTACAGGGTATGGCTCTATGTTTATTTAGTTCTCCTCTAACTTCTCTCAGCAATATTTTGTTACTTTCAGTGTTCAGGTCTTTCATATCTTTGGATAGATTTATCCATAATTATTTAAATTGTGGTACTATTGCCAATGGTATTGTTGCTTTAATTTTAATTTTCAATTATTTGCTGCAAATAGGTAAAAGCATGGCTGATTTTAGTATATTGCTTTATATGCTTTAGACTCATTAAACTACTATTGGTTCCAGGAGGAACTTTTACCCTGCAGATTCATTACAATGGATGCTTTTTTTCCTTGCCTGCTTGTACTGGCTAGAACCTCCAGTATAAAGTTAAATAGTGGTGAGATACCCCTGTCTCGTTCATGATCTTTGCTGGGAATCATTCAGTCTTTTAAGTATGATGTTAGCCATAGCTTTTCATGGGTCACTTTTATCAGTTTGAGGAGGTTCGCCTTATTCCTACTGTGTTGGGAGCTTTTATTAGAGTGCTGGATTTTGTTAAATGTTTTCCTGTATCTATTTAGATAATCATATGATTGGATCCTCATTTTTAGTTTCTTAATACAGTGAATTACATTGATTAATTTTTGAATGTCAAGCCATCTTCGCATTCTTCATATAAACTTAGCCTAGTCATGATGAATTTTTAATATGTAGTTTGGATTCCATTTGCTAAACTTCTGTTAAGAATTTTGCATCTGTGTTCAGGAGTGATTGGTGCTCTGTAGTTTTCTTGTAACGTCTTTGTCTGGTTTTGGTATCAGGTAATGCTGGCCTCAGAAAACAAACTGGAAACCATCCTCTCATTTTCAGTTTCTGAAACAGTTTATATGGAATTAGTATTATTTCTTTCTTACATGTTTGGTGGAATTCACCAATAAAACCATTCATTCAGGCCTAGAATTTTCTTTGTTGAAAAGTTTATAATAGATGAAAAAATATAATGGATATATAGAGCTATTCAGACTATGTATTTTTTTCCTTGATGAGCTTTGATAGGTTGTGTTTTCCAAGGAATCTGTCCATTTCATCTGGTTTTAAATGTACTGGCATGGAGGCATTCATTGTACTCCCATATCATCCTTGGAACATCTGTGGAACCAGTAATGATACCTCCTCTTTCATTTTTGGTATTAGTGAAATGTATCTTCACTTACTCTTTAATCAGTCTGGCTATTGGTTTATCACTTTTACTTTATTTTCAAAGAACTAGCTATTAATTTCATTGATTTTATCTTTTTTAGAGCTTTGTATTTCCTTGAGTTTTGTTCTGATGTTGATTATTTCTTTTCTTCTACTTTGAACTTCATTTACCCTTGTTTTTCTAATTTCTCTAGTGGGAGACTTAGGGCACTTATTTGAGATTTTTCTCCATAATATTAACATATAGAGCTAATAACCCATCTTCCAAGTACTGCTCTTGCAGCATTCCACAAGTTTTATTATATAATGTTTTATTTTAATCTTGTTCAAAATGTTACACAATTTTTTTTTTCTGATGTTTTATTTGATGCATTCACTTTCCAAATATGCATAGATCCTCCAGAGACCTGTCTGGTTCTTGTCTCTAATTTAATTCACTGTACTCCAAGAATCTATTTTGTAGAAATTTAATTTTTTTAAATTTACTGATACTTGCTTTATGGTATTGGATATAATCTATATTGTTAAAGATTCTGTGGATACTTGAAATGATCATGTATTCTGCTGTTTATTGGATGGGTTTTTCCATAAACGTCATTGAAGTCAAGTTGATTGATAATATTGTTTAAATCTTTTATACCCTAACTAATTATCTGTCAATTTTATCAATTATTGAGAGAGAGAGATTGCAATGTTTGAGTATAATACTGGATCTCTCTTTTTCTCCTATTTTCTGATAAAGTGTTATTTTCCTGGTTCACTGGCATGCCTGGTCTTCCAGATTTTGATTTTGAATCCTACCTTGCTGGTTCCTGGATATTTTTGCATTCCTATAAGTGTTCTTGAGCTGTATTCTGAGGCCACAGTTAAGCCACCTGCAAACAGCGTGATCCTTTTGGGTCTTGCTCTTAAGATGTGTCGGGCGGGGCTGGGTCAGTGCTCGGTTCACGGAGGCAAGAGTGCACCGAATGCCCTGCCCAGNTTTTATTATATGATGTTTTATTTTAATCTTGTTCAAAATGTTACACAATTTTTTTTTTCTGATGTTTTATTTGATGCATTCACTTTCCAAATATGCATAGATCCTCCAGAGACCTGTCTGGTTCTTGTCTCTAATTTAATTCACTGTACTCCAAGAATCTATTTTGTAGAAATTTAATTTTTTTAAATTTACTGATACTTGCTTTATGGTATTGGATATAATCTATATTGTTAAAGATTCTGTGGATACTTGAAATGATCATGTATTCTGCTGTTTATTGGATGGGTTTTTCCATAAACGTCATTGAAGTCAAGTTGATTGATAATATTGTTTAAATCTTTTATACCCTAACTAATTATCTGTCAATTTTATCAATTATTGAGAGAGAGATTGCAATGTTTGAGTATAATACTGGATCTCTCTTTTTCTCCTATTTTCTGATAAAGTGTTATTTTCCTGGTTCACTGGCATGCCTGGTAATCCTCCAGATTTTGATTTTGAATCCTACCTTGCTGGTTCCTGGATATTTTTGCATTCCTATAAGTGTTCTTGAGCTGTGTTCTGAGGCCACAGTTAAGCCACCTGCAAACAGCGTGATCCTTTTGGGTCTTGCTCTTAAGATGTGTCAGGCGGGGCTGGGTCAGCGCTCGGTTCACGGAGGCAAGAGTGCACCGAATGCCCTGCCCAGCATGCCTTCCGTCGTGGGGCTCTCCGGCCTGGCTGGCGGGAACAGGCACGATCCTGGCCCCTTCTGGGAACTGGGCACTCCTACTGGGTGGTTCTTTCCTCAGACACATGAGTTTGTCCATGTATAGCCCAGTATTTTGATCCCTGGGACAGGAATAACCCCTGGAGAAGGGAATGGCTACCCACTCCAGTATTTTTGCCTGGGAAATCCCACGGACAGAGGAGCCTGGAAGGCTACCATCCATGGGGTCACAAAGAGTTGGACATGACTGAGCAACTAACACTTCCTCTTTTTTCTGCAGGTCTCTCCACACAGCTCTGCCCACTTCTGTCATGCACCCTGATGGCCTTGATCTCCAGGCTCTGGGTTCCGCTTGTCACTTCAGGCCTTTGCTCTGCTCCGCCTGTTTCTGCCCCCAGGTAAGGAACGGTGGCTGTTGTAAGTCTCTCTTCACTCCTTTCCTCCCTCCCAAGGATCACTGACTTCTAGTGTCTTAAAAATCATTATTTTCCTACATTCTGTCCACTTTTCATTGTTTCCAGGGAAAGGGTGTATTCAGTCCCTGTGATTGATTCCACGTTGGACAGAAGCAGAGGTGAGCCTCTGTGTCCTCATCGGAGTGTGGATGTAAGTGTCTGCAGGTCCACTGGGCCTCCTGTTTGTCCACTGAGTGCTGCTAGAGAATCACTGGACGATCCTGCTCTTTGGATAAGCAGCCACTGAGATACAACTGCTCTCTGTCTGTCTATATTAGAAGCCAATTGTTTTATATTGCAAAGGATAGTTAAGAGAAATTAGGCAGAGTATAAATGTGGTTTATACCAACATGAGTTTTAAGTCTGCTTGTTTGGGCCCCTTTAAGCTGCAAAGCATGGCAATAAAGCCAGGAACTGAGCGAGGTGTCTTTGCCAACGTTTCCTCTTTGGAGACCCATCCGTCAGCAGTGACATGCAGACAGATCCAGGGCTCGATTAGAGGCCTGTTCCTGAACATCAGGGATGGCTACTTCCTTTCTGATTATAATTTAATACAAAGAGGAGTTCTTAAATTTCCTTCTCAGTGGCTCATTTCACAGCCCAGTGGCTCATCTTGTTTACCCACCCTGGGCCCCACATCTGCTTTGAAAGTGGATAGACTCAGACTGAGGGCTTTTGCGCATATTGGTGCCCTTATTCAGATCTCCTGACTGATAAAGCCACTGGAAATGAAATAAGAGGACTCACTGGCACCCCTTCAATATTCCAGCTGGTATTTTGCCCACATTTATACTCTGAGACATGCAGAGCTGGGGGTTCTGTTTTTAAATCTGATTGGACACAGGGAGGTGGAGGTGGCATTTGCTTAGCTTCTCCCGGGAGCCCTGCACAAACATTTCTCCACTTTATCAGGCATAGAGATGACTTGCCTTGATGCAAAAACTTTTCTTTATTATTCATAATTTTCAAAGATCAGGATGACAGACTCCAGGATTCATTTTCACTCAGGATTCTCCCTTGGACTGAATATAAACTCCCCACAACTATAAAACTAAGATGTTATTTCTTTTTCTTCATTATTTAGAACTGGTCTTTGAATGCAAGTATCAACCATTTTAAGATAACTCTTCTTCTACCAAAATTATTTACCACAATTTGTCAGAAGCCGTAATAAGTCCATTGCTTCTGCTAATTTCCTCTTAATAAATTCATGCGAGAACATTAATAGCAGGAATGTCCAATTTAATCTTCATCTCCTAAAAATTTTAATGCTTGGGTTCCTGTCCTCAGACCCCATTTTTCACCAAGTAGTTAGCTTCATTTGTTGTCATTTTCTGGCCTCACGTTGGATGGTCAGGGAAACCTCTATCATGGAAAATGACCTTCAATAAATATGGTTTCTCATTTCCCATTCTCTAACAGTTTAATAGAAAGTGTCTTCTGTGATGATATTAAATGTGCATAGTTGGAGAGAGCAAAAGCATTCTAGAAGATGGTTGCAGGTTCTAAGCATTGAGATGTAATTACTGTAAAATAATAAGATACTCAGATTTTAAATGTTCTGCTTGGTGAATAATAACAATTATACACACCTGTGTCACCATACCCCAAACAAGACATAAAATAGTTTGATCCTCCCAGAAAATTCCACTGTGTTCCTTTTCAGGCAACCCCCTGAACTCACGGTGGCCCCATAACCACAATGTGCTCTTATCACCGTATTTTGGTTTCAGCTGCGTATGGCCGTCGGCATACTGATGCTATCTTGGGGCCCTTCAGCCCCTCCTGTCTCCACTGACCCTGCCTAGGGCTGCACTGCGTAGTAAATCCCTTCTCTGTCCTCAAGGGCTTGTTAATGTTGTTCACTTGTTAAGTCATGTCCAATCCTTTGTAAACCTGTGGACTGCAGCACTAAGGCTTCCCTGTCCTTCAGCATCTTCTGGAGCTTGCTCAAACTCATGTCTATTGAGTCGGTGATGCCATCCAGCCTTCTCACTCTGTGATGCCCTCTTTTCCTGCTGTCAATCTTTCCCAGCATCAGGGTCTTTTCTAGTGAGTTGACTCTTCCCATCAGGTGGCCAAAGTATTGGCCTTTCAGCTTCAGCATCAGTCTTTCCAATGAATATTCAGGGTTGCTTTCCTTTAGGATTGACTGGTTTGACCTCCTTGCTGTCCGAGGGACTCCCAAGAGTTCTCGAGCACTGTAATTCAGAAGCATCTCTGTCTTCAAGGGCTTTGTTAATAGATGTTGCTTATGATCCTTAGGTCCAGGTGGCCTCCGTGCTCTGTTAGTCCCCAGACATTGATGAGGACTTCCTCTGACGTACGCCTGGCATTCAGCAAACTTGTTACTCATTCATAAACCTTGACTTGGGAGTGCACATCCTGTGTCCAAGCACACACCCCCAGATTTACTATCAAGTTGTCCCACTGGTCCCTCAGCAGGGCAATTGCAGCTGCAAATCCTTACAGACTGTTGTTTACCCAGTCCTACACTGTGAGTAAGTTGTTGTTTAGTTGCTAAGTTGCATCCAACTATTTTGCAATCCCGTGGACTGCAGCCCACCAGGCTCCTCTGTCCATGGATTTCCCAGGCACGAATACTGGGAATGGGCTGCCATTCCCTTCTCCAGGGGATCTTCCTAAACTGGGGATGTAACTCATGTCTCCTGCATTGGCAGGTGGATTCTTTACCACTGAGCCACCAGGGAAGCCCATGTAAGTTACCTGGTAACAAACTGACCCACTGTTGCATTTAGCCCTCTGCCTCATTTTTGGTCTCAAGATATCTTCTCAGTTCAGTGGAGCTTTTCCCAACAAACAGTATTAGCATTTCATGCAAGGAAATGATGCACTATATACTGCTTTATAAGGTTTATCAGTGTTGTTGCATGTTTAAGTAGTTTGTTCTTTTTTATCATTGCATCTCCGTTTTATGAATATGGCACAACTGTTTTCTGTCAATGGACATATGAATTTTTTCAAGTTTTTGGTAGTTATCCACTGTCTTAGACTATCTTTCATTGGCGTTGGTTTTCATTTTCCTTAGGTCGATACATTGGAGTGGAATTACCAGTCCCTTATCTTGCTCATGAATCTCCAATTCGGACCACATTTCATGGGTGGCTCACTTCTGCTCCATGCAAGGTCAACTGAGCATCTTGAACTCTGGAGTGCCCTGCGTCCAAGCTTATCAGGAGGCTCACTGACTTTCTACCTGGTGGTTGATGACCTGGTGGTCAGCACCTCTTCTGGGACTGACACACACAACACCTACACGTGGTCTCTTTTTGAGGGCAGTTGGCTTCTTTGAAGCATGGTAGCTGGTTCCAAGAAGAGGCGTTCCAGGAGGACAAAGCAGAAAGCTGTGACATTTTTATTACCTACTCAGAAGTTATAGAATCTGCCTGCAATGCAAAAGACTGGGTTCAATTCCTGAGTTGAGAAGATCCCTTGGAGGAGGGCATGGCAACCTATTCCAGTATTCTTGCCTGTGAAATCCCATGGACAGAGGAGACTGATGGGCTACAATCTATAGGGTTGCAAAGAATCTGATACAGTTGAATTGACTAAGCACAGACGCATGCAGTAGATAACAGATTATAACACATTTTATGATGTTCCACTCAATAGAATGCCATGGGGCTATTGAAAACAGTATTTTACAAGATTAATCTATTATGTGGGGATAGAATCAATAGTCTTAGCAACACAAGCTGACCAATTCAATATATGTAGTATAATCTCAATTTCTTTTCAGATTTAAAAATCTATACAAAGAACATGAGCATTTAACACTTGGTAATCAGATTATTACAATTGTAAAAAGACGCGTTCTTTGTAACTTGGTCTGAGATCGAGTTCCACATACTAGGTGTGCAATCATACTGTTGTGCCAGTTGCTCGGTCGTGTCCGACTCTTTGTGACCCCATGAACTGGGGCCCACCAGGCTCCTCCATTCTCCAGGCATGAATACTGGAGTGGGTTGCCATTTTCTTCTCCAGGGGGATCTTCCCAATCTGGGGATTGCATTGCAGGTGAAGTCTTAACCATCTGAGCTGCCAGGGAAGCCACCATATTATGGTTGTGTCAATAACGATCGTTTCTAATCCTCATTTACTTGTCTCTGTAATATCACTAATGTAATTTACCTATTTCATGAGGTTTGGGGAAAAGCAGAGTGTACAAAGTATTTAGTTCCCAGATTGTAGTGAGTACTCAACCAAATGTCAAACAGTTTTAACTATTATTACAAAGCTTTTTTTCTGTAATTCACTAATTTCCTAAAATGTATGCATCATCTTTATGAGTACTGAAAGTGCTCTGTAGAAAGGATTTCAATGATAGTTTCCTGTATCTTGTGTTTGTGATTCTCTAGCTCTTCGCTTGCAGAGTAGGAGGATCTGAAGCAGGAGCAGAGCTCAGCCAATTACAGTTGGATGGATCTTAGCTGTGTTTTAGCTCAAGTCCTGGATGTACATGTGAGACACTGGGGAACCAGTCACACAGTTAACCTGTGAGCAGTGGCAGCTTGGGGAGAAGTCAGCGTGTGCACACCATCTGCATTCCTCGGGTAACAAGACCCAGCAGCTATTTCTGGGAAGTGAAGACAGCACAGTGCATGAAACCTCTCTGAGTGAATCTCCGAGGTTGGTGGGGACATTTTTACATGAGCAAGGCATCTCCATGAGCTCTCCAGGTCTAGTGGCCTCTATATGGATATTCTTGTAACCTTTCATGAGTTTTTATCTGACTTTTAAAATTCTTCCATGTGTAAGGGTACCCATGTCTTCTGTATTGTATAAGAAGGACATAGTGTTAACCCTTCCTGTTTATCTTTTAATTAGAGCTAAGAGACTTGATGGACATGAGTTTGAGTGAACTCTGGGGGTTGGTTATGGGCTGGGAGGCCTGGTGTGCTGTGATAAATGGGGTTGCAAAGAGTTGGACACGACTGAGCGACTGAACTGAACTGAAGAGGTCATGAATGTGTGGATCACATTTACTCTTTAGCTTCTACAAATACAACCTTTAATGATTATTTTTTAAAATAAAAATTGCAAACAGAAAATGAGTCTCCCATTACATATGTGAAGATACTCTATTTACGTTTCCACTGCAAATACAATTATAGAGGTGGAATTTTAAAAGCAAGAATGAATGAGCAAAAAATATGCACATCGTTCATGATTATCATTTTTCTACTCAAAAGCAACGATGACAAAACACATTTAAAACATCTTCCCCCGTGTACTCAGGCTCCACATGAGTACTTGGGAATGATGCTTAATCCACTTTTCCGCAAAAATCAGAACATGCTAGAGCTGCTTCTTGTCACCAGAGAAGAGCACAGCACTACAGACAGCTTTTTCTTGGAGCATACACTTTCAAATTTACTCCTGCTTCACCGCTTTCTTTTATATTTTTAATCCACTGAGTTCAAAAAGCCGCCCTGAAGTAAAGATCTTCTGTATGGACCTGTGTACACAGCGGGGGAATGAGAGGGTGGGACGGATTGAGAGAGTAGCATTGAAGTATGTACATTACCATGTGTGAAACAGACAGCTAGTGGGGAGCTGCTGGATAACACAGGGAGCTCAACCCAGCGCTCTGTAACAACCTAGAGTNGTGTACTCAGGCTCCACATGAGTACTTGGGAATGACGCTTAATCCACTTTTCCGCAAAAATCAGAACATGCTAGAGCTGCTTCTTGTCACCAGAGAAGAGCACAGCACTACAGACAGCTTTTTCTTGGAGCATACACTTTCAAATTTACTCCTGCTTCACCGCTTTCTTTTATATTTTTAATCCACTGAGTTCAAAAAGCCGCCCTGAAGTAAAGATCTTCTGTATGGACCTGTGTACACAGCGGGGGAATGAGAGGGTGGGACGGATTGAGAGAGTAGCATTGAAGTATGTACATTACCATGTGTGAAACAGACAGCTAGTGGGGAGCTGCTGGATAACACAGGGAGCTCAACCCAGTGCTCTGTAACAACCTAGAGTGGTGGGGTGGGGTAGCGAGTGGGAGGGGAGTTCCAGAGGGAGGGCACGTATGTATACTTATGGCTGATTCATGTTACTGTATAGCAAAAACCAACACAGCTTTGTAAAGCAATTATCCTCCATTTGAAATATATATATTTGAAAATAAAAATGAGTGAATAAAATAGGAACAAAAATGATCAATATTCTGTATGGACAGCAAAAACCAAAACCTAAAAATCCAGCTCGTGAGTTTGCTCCTCTGAATTTTAATGGCTACTAGTTATTAAAACTAGGGATTACTAGTACTAGTCATTAAAGTGATTACTAGTACTAGCTTTAAGTACAATTACTCCTTATTACTATTTTCTTGGTTTGCCTTCATTTCTTTATTAGCTCTTTTAGAAGTATTCAAGGAATCAGTTACAATTTTAAAAACTTGTTAAGCTAGCAATTAAACTTTTCTACATAAAAGGCACTCATCTTCAGCAAAGTTTCAAAGATTACTTATTTCGATTTGCATCATATTATAAATTTCTTTCCGTGGACCAGACTGAAGCTAATCTTTCTCAGACATCTGCCTGTTATCTTAGCATGTGCTCATCTCTCTGCAGCATCCCTGTAGTGATATTTGTTCTACTTTTTCCATTTGAAGTAAAATATATGAATGTGGATTTTGCTAAATGTGGCTTTCTTCACCCAAAAGTCGAACCCTTCTAATCATGCCAACTTTCTAATTTCTTTCCAGTGCCTTCAAAAATGTTTATCCTATTTCATATAAAGTTTACAAGTATTATCAGTTGGAGAGTTCATACTGTACAAGAAATTCCTCTGAGATGGAATTCTAAGAGGGTGTTAAAAGGCGTAGCTTCTTAATATATTTTCTATTATACAATATTTCTGCATTTAAAGTGTAGCGATTGTATTGATAGAGGAAATGCAGTCAGTCCTCATTATACCCAGTAGTCCTGTTCCATAAAGTGGCCGTAAATGCTGAGCTAGTGAGCAGTCAACGTCATTCCAAGGGGAAACAATAGAGCTAGGTTCCTCTGAGCCTACTTTTAATCAACCAATCAATACATACTTGTTTGATATGTAATGTTGATTCATTAACAGTAAAACATATCACACCTTTTTTGTGCTTAGGAACAGAGAGAAGTTCTGAATGACGCCTGAGTGTCATTTTAAACATCTTAGACAGTTAATCACCAACAAAAAGCACAAAAAAATGGAGAAATATGACATGAAACGGATCACAAAAAGGAAGCTTGTTGACAGAAGAAGAGCTAAAACAAGAAGGTGAATGTTGTCTTATTCGACCAGGAAAGTAACACAAGTATTGATTTGGGGGTTATAAATAGATTATCACTGTGTGTGTGTGTGTGCGTGCATGTGTGGTGTGTGTGTGTATGTGTGTGTGGTGTGCCTGTTCGGTCATGTCTGACGCTTTCTAACCTCCTGGACTGTAGCACACCAGGCTCCTTTGTCCACGGAATTTTCAGGCAAGAATACTGGAGTAGATTGCTGTTTCCTTCTCCAGGGGATCTTCTGGGCCCAGGGATGAAACTCGGGTCTCCTGCATCTGCACTGGCAGGTAGATTCTTTACCACCGTGCCACCTGGGAAGTCAAAAATAAATTTCAGTGAGTTCAATTTTTTCCAGTCGATTTTTCTTTCATGCTTTATATTGTGGAGCTGTTATAGCCATGTTCAAATTCACTATTTTTTTTACAATATCTAATTTTTTGTTAATACTATCTAGTGAAATTTTTGCAAGAAAGGAGAGGATTTTTTGAGTACTTGGAACTTGCCATACATATAACATGATTTCACCTCTATAAGTTATATGAGGTTCCTATTTATATCTTTATTTCTCATAGTCATGTTTTCTGACCTTATTATGAATGTTATTTTAAAGTTTTTTGTGATAATTTATAACTTCTTTCATTTCTAGGTCTGTTTCAATCTATATTTTTTTCCCTTGGTAATGGGTATAACACAGATTGCTACCTCTACTGGTTTAGTAATTTTTGGTTGGATTCCAGACATTGTCTACTTCCCATTTTGAGTTGCAAAGGTTTTGTATTGTTTGCAAGCATTTTGGACTTGGGCAGGTACTTACACAACTTGTGTGTCAGCTTCGACATTTTGCAGCTTGGCTTTAGGCACTTTTGGGGGGGTATGTGGAGTAGCCTTTACTCCAGGGGTATTTTATCCCACTTCTGTTTGGGTGACCTGCTTAAAACCCTCAGTGGTTTTCTGGGATCTCTACCTAATGTCCCATGTATTCAACAAGATACCTCCATATTGGCTGGTGGGAGCTGAAATGACTCACCTTTGTGTGGGGATTTTTCAGCTTACCTGCTAGTTGTTCTGAATTTGGTACCAGTTCTCTTCCCAGCCTCATGGAGCTCCATGTCTTGCAAAAGAATTCAGCCAGAGACTCAGGGGGCACTTTTTCCCTTCACTCTGATACTTTATCCTGTAAATTCCAGCCACTTCTGCCTCCTTCAGTACAATCATTGTCTCTTTAAACTCTGCTTGAGTTTTCCCTCCCTGAATCAAAGTCTAGAAATGACCTGGAGGCAGAAAGTGATGGTAGGTGTCACTTGTTTGCTTCTTTCTGTTACAGATCAGAATTCTGTTCTGCTTGTTGTAACTTTTGAAAATGATTTCAACATTTTGTCTAGTTCTTACATCTAGGTGTTTATGGTGAGTGGGTACATCCCATACCAGTTATTTTCATGTGTGCTTAAACATACTCTCCTTAGTAAGGTTTTTAACTCTTATTTCTCATCTTTAGATTTTATCCCACTTAGCACTGGTTTTTATTGTACAGTATAATGTAGTATTTACATTTAAAAATAAATAAATATGTGTATACATACAAATATGTATGGTGATGATGGTTTTGTCAATAAGTAGTGTCTGACTCTTGTGATCCCATGGACTGCAGCCTGCCAGGTTCCTCTGTCCATGGGATTCTCCAGGTAAGAATACTGGAGTGGGTTGCCATTTACTTCTTCAGAGTATCTTCCTGACCCTAGGATCAAACTCGGGTCTTCAAATATGTATACATGTTTATATGTACACAAATATGTATACACATGTTTATATGTACACAAATATCTATACATATGTTTTTATGTTTCCATATGTTCATGTATGGGGCTTCCCATGTGGTGCTAGTTGTAAAGAACCCGCCTGCCAATGCAAGAGAGATAAGAGAGGTGAGTTTGATCCCTGGGTTGGGAAGATCCTGTGGAGGAGGGCATAGCAACCCACTCCAGTATTCTTGCCTGGAGAATCCCATGGACAGAGAAGCCTGGCGGGCTCTAGTCCATAATGTCACAAAGAGTCAGACAGGACTGAAGTGACTTAGCTAGCATGCATGCACACATGTGTATGTATGCCTATATATTAAGTATGTATGAAAGGTCAAAGTGTAGTCACCCAGTCATGTCCACTCTGTGTGACCGCACTGGATACTTAGCTTTAGCTTTCCCCATACTCCTCACTAAGCATGCCCGATTTCTGCAGTGACTTGCAAAGCCCCTTTGTCGTGTACCAGTTCTCTGGATCTATGTACGTGGGGCTGTTTCTATGTTCATAACCATGCTCTATTCATGTTTTTCTATCCCAGTGCATTACACTCTTAGGTCCTTTTATTTTATTTATTTGTTTTTTTCATTCCTTGTTTCTCATTTTATTTTGATTTTCATCCCTTGGGTGCAACAGACTTTTGTATTGTTCATCCCAAATGACTAGTAAGTATTATATCTTTTTAAAAAATTAATTTATTTATTTTACTTGGAGGCTAATTACTTTACAGGTCCTTTTATTTTATAAGACATCTTGATATCTGAGTCTTCCTAGCTATGATGTGTTATCTCTCTTCATTTACTTAGCTCTTATTTTATACCTTTTAATAATGCTTCATATTTTTACCCATAAAGTTATTGCACATCTTCTGTTCAATTTAATCTTCAATAATACAGCTGTTGTTTTATAAACGATCTTCTTATAATCAGATTTTCCACCTGTTTGTTGATGGCTATTGGAATACAATCCATTTGCTTCTACATTGATTTTACATCTAGCAACCTTTCGAGTTTCCTTATTAATTCCAATAATTTAGCTATAGGTTCTCTAGGGTTTTCTATGCACACAAATGTATCGACCTTTCTACCGTTGATATTTACTTCTTTATTCTTGCTTAATAGGGTTGTCTTGGACACCCAGAAAAAAATGGAACAGAAGTAGTAAGAGTAGGCATGCCACTCTTGTTCCTGACATTAAAGAAAAGTGTTTTGTCATTTCACAATTAAATACTGGATTCAGTGTAGTTTTTAGTAAATATCTCATTATAATAAGGAACATTTCTTTCTGGTTTTTAGAAAAGCTTACTCTTAAATATGTTTGAATCTGGATAATGCAATTACTGTATGTGTTGAACTGATTGTTTTCAGCCTACATTTTGAATCACAATAGTAGTTTTATAATGTTTATTGTTTTTGTGTTCAGGGTATAAAGCCACTGTGTTCCTGATGTATTTTTATTTTAGTGTATCACTGGATTTAGCTTGCTAATGTAGTTAATATTTTTGTTTCTGTGATCGGCAGTGAGATTAGTATATATCATCCCTCTCTTATAATATCCTTGTCTCTGCTCTGCAAACTCATGATTAGGTTTGAGACCAACATTTGTATTCCTAGTTCTTGAAACCATTTCTAAAATGGTAGAATTTCTGTTCTCTGAATTCTGTTAGAATTTTACACTAAAACTGTTTGGGCCTGAGGAGCTCCTTGTTCTGCTCTGTTGGCTAGTTTTTTAGTAAAATTTTAAATACAAATAGTTTCTAGTTTCTGCACAAATTGTTCCACTTCCTCTTGAGTCACTTTTAATATAATTATTTCCCCACACCGGACATTGTCTACTTAATTTTTCTCTCAAATTTTTATTCTATACTTGATCTTGTAATTTATCATTTAAAAAAACATTATGAATTTATGTTTTTTGAAACTTTATTTTACCAGTTTCAGTAAAAGTTTTTNAGTAAAAGTTTTTCTAGGCCAGTAAATTTTTTTTTTTAAAGGGTATCTTCTTGAGTTTTTGTCTGTTTTAAAAAAATGCATTTACTATTTGTTTTGTCAACTTCTGCTTGTATCTTGCAACATGTTTTTCTTAGTTAATGCTTATTCTTTTGCTTTTTTCTAACATTTTGAATTAATGCTAATACCATGTATGTTCTTTTACTCTTCTTTGCTAATGTTAGTATAGTTCTAAACATTCCCACGGTTCTTTTTACGGGAAGTGGTATTATTATTATCACTCATTTTTATGTATAGTCAGTCTAGTTTTTATTATACTTTCTTCTCTGAATTATGGGCTGTACAGAAGTGTGTTTTGAAATTTCCCTACACGAATATTTTTTTAAAAGAAATTATAATTTGCTTGTACTTTGATCAGATGAAATAGCCTGTGGAATTCTTGTAATTTGGTTTATGGTCTAGATAATACAATCAATATAAAGGCTTCAGTATAAGCCAGTGTTCTGGGGTGAAAAGCTGTGTGTGTACCTTTTGAATCAGAATGTTCTGGTCACAGCCTTAAGCTGCTATGTGTGCTGCTCCTAGTCCATGCATTTTTGTCTCTGCTGCTGACAGAGGCTGGCTCAATGGTCTCCGAGAGTAGTAACGCCTGTTTCATTTTCCACTTGTAATTCTGGCGCTTAATTTCCTTAGACGCCCTGTAGCTTTGAGACAGGCACATGCATGCTGAATTTTATGTATGCATTTTTAGAAACTTCCTGGAGAAAGTGACCGATTGTGATTATGCTGACTTGTTTTGTTCGCTGGTGTCTTAAAGTCTATTTAAAGTCTTAAAGTCTACTTTGTGTTAAAATCAACACAGTTTTTATTTGCTTAATAATTCCTCTGGGCTTCCATGGTGGCTCAGACTATAAAGAATCTGCCTGCAATGCAGGAGACTGGAGTTCAAGCCCTGGGTTGGGAAGATCCCCTAGAGGAGGGCATGGCAGCCCACTCCAGTATTCTTGCCTGGAAAATCCCATGGACAGAGGAGCCTGGAGGGCTACAGCCCATGGGGTCACAAAGTGTCAGACACGACTGAATGACTGATACTTTCAATTTCACTTTTTTTTGGTTTGGTTAAACTTGGTTTAATATTTTCTATTCCTGTGCTTCCAACTTCTCTGTTTTGCCTGATTCAAATCAGATAAGAATTTGTATAGATATTTCTCCAAATTAAATAAACAAATACCTAATAAGCACATGAAAAAATACTTGAAACCACTAATCATTCAGTTCAGTTCAGTTCAGTCGCTCAGTCATGTCTGACTCTTTGTGACCCCATGAATCGCAGCACGCCAGGCCTCCCTGTCCATCACCATCTCCTGGAGTTCACTCAAACTTACGTCCGTCGAGTCAGTGATGCCATCCAGCCATCTCATCCTCTGTCATCCCCTTTTTCTCCTGCCCCCAATCCCTCCCAGCATCAGAGTCTTTTCCAATGAGTCAGCTCTTCGCATGAGGTGGCCAAAGTACTGGAGTTTCAGCTTCAGCATCATTCCTTCCAAAGAACACCCAGGGCTGATCTCCTCTAGAATGGACTGGTTGGATCTCCTTGCAGTCCAAGGGACTCTCAAGAGTCTTCTCCAACACCACAGTTCAAACGCATCAATTCTTCAGCACTCAGCCTTCTTCACAGTCCAACTCTCACACCCATACATGACCACAGGAAAAACCATAGCCTTGACTAGACGGACCTTTGTTGGCAAAGTAATGTCTCTGCTTCTCAATATGCTCTCTAGGTTGGTCATAACTTTTCCTCCAAGGAGTAATCGTCTTTAGGGAGACGCAACCCCAAACCATGATGACAGCTTCAGGATGGCCACTGTCTCAACAGAACGACAGTGCTGGTGAGCGTGTGGGATAGTAGGTGTGCTAGTGCACTGCTGATGGAACAGAAAATGATACAGTGGCTGCAGGAAACAGTATGGCGTTTCCTAAAAATATAAGTTAGCCAGGTAGCCCGGCAACCCCACTTCTGTTTCTATGCCCCAAATAATGAAACTGGGGCCTTGGAGATTTATGTGTTGTTTAGGCACGAAGTCCTGTCTGGCTCTGCGACCCCTGACCCCTGGACTCTAGTCTGCTGCATTGGCAGGCGGGCTTCCTGGTGACACAGAAGGGGAAGATTCTGCTCCAAGTGCAGGAGACCTGGGTTTGATCCCTGGGTCAGGAAGATCCCCTGGAGAAGGGATTGGCTCCCTGCTCCAGCATTCTTGCCTGGAGAACTCCATGGACAGAGGAGCCTGGCGGGCTACAGCCCATAGGGTCGCAAAGAGTGGACACAGCTGAGCGACTGAGCTGCACTGGCAGGTGGGTTCTTTACCACTGAGACACCTGGGAGTACATCTGTTTTACAGCAATACTATTTATAATAGCCAAAACATAGGCAATCCAAGAGGTCATCGATGAATAAATAATAAGCAAAATGTAACATATACAGTTGACCCCTGAGCAAACACAGGTTTGAATTCACTTATGTGCGAATTTTTTTCACCGAATACATACTACATTACCACATGATGTACATGTAGTTGGTTGGATTCACAGGCAAAAATTCAGATACTGAGGGCTGACTGCAAGAGATTTTCAATTGCATCGGGGTTGGAGTCACAAGGGCTGTGGAGGGGAGAAATGGGAATTTATTGTTTGTTGAGTATACAGTTTCTTGGGCATACAGTTTTACAAGATAAAAAGAGTTCTAGAGGTGGATGGTAGTGATGGTTGTATATTATGAATGTGTTTAATACCACTGAGCTGAACACTTAAAATACTTAATACAGTAATTTTGCATTTTGTGTATTTGATCACAAAAAAATGAGGAAAATGTAATATTTCTCAAATTGATTCAATCCCAGAAATCCCTCAGGTCACCAGCTCTGCAAGGAGGTCCGTAACTACCGTGGGAAAGTCTCTCAGGGTTTGGAAGTGGAATTTGGATGCAGACTCGATCTCCTGATTCTGATAACAACCTCTCCTCGGGGCCCATAACTCGAGTCTTCAGTTCTTCTAGAGGGCGACACTGATACACTGCATCCTCTGGGGACCAGGGTGATGTTCTCCGGGCTCACCCCAGTAAACACACAGAGTTCCTTCGGGTCAGCTCCTTGCCCTTCAGTCCTTCAGTCCTTTCTGTCTCCCGTGTCTGCTGCATTGGCAGGCAGATTCTTCACCACTGAGCCACCCGGGAAGCCCCCCGTCATGTCTGTAGGGAAGACAGTCCTTCCCAGCGTCCAGAGAGATGGTCTGGAGGGGCCAGTCCCTCCTCAGAACATCCATCTCCTCCGTTCGGAGGGTCCACAAATAGACATTTGCACTTGCTTTTGCACAACCAGGACCCATCCCCCTGGAGAGCTCCTAAGGGCCCAGATAATTTTGCTTTGCTGACCTGGAATGCTGACTCTTTACATTATTCTAAAGGAAACATCCAGGTACTTGCTTGAGTAAAATTGTCTTGGATTAGTAGTGTCCTTTGGTTTGCCGTGCAAAGGACGTCTTCCTGCATTGAGGCCAGATGGACATTCTTGACAAATGAAGCCTCAAAGGCTCCAGGCAGATCTGTTTATCATTTCTTCCTCCTCACCTTCCTCTTCTTTACCTTCACACACTGCGGGGGGCGGGGGCGGCTCTGAGGGGAGTCCCACAGCAAGTGAGGCCAAGGGTCTTCCTCAAAGGGATCTGAATATACGGAAAGCTAAGCAGGTAACAACCCAGGTGGTGGGCGGAGTCTGGGGCAGAAACGCATCAGCGACTCACATTTCCCCAAAGACAACGAAGGAGGAACAGACAGTGGGTGAGTTTGGGAGCCACTTAGAGCCATAGGGATGGAATTCAGAATAATTACAATGACTCTACAAGGTAGACTTGAACATTTTGAAAGAATCATTTTTTTTTAAAGAGGAGGAGCTAGGTTCAGTGCCGACCCTATTACAGAATCCCCGAAAAGATGCCTATGTACTCTGCAGATGAGAGAGAGGCAACTCCAAGCAGGTGATCACACAGTGGCTTTCCATGTCAGAGGGCTTTCCAGGTGGCTCAGTGGTAAAGAACCCACCTGCAAATGCAGGAGTCAGAGGTTCCATCCCTGGCTTGAGAACATCCCCTGGACTAGGAAATGGCAACCCACTCCAGTATTCTTGTCTGGGAAATCCCATGGACAGCGGAGTCTGGTGGGGCTACAGTTCCTGGACTCGCAAAGAGTCAGACATGACTGAGTATTCGTGCGCACATGCACACACACACACACACACACACATTGTGTGTTGGACTCAAATTACTTTAATTGCATATAATAGAAGAGTCTGGCTCGGGTAACCGAGGGTCAGTTAGTAAAACAACTTAGAGCCAAGACTTGGGTTTTATTAGATTTTAGAGGCAGTACTGAGACACTCTGAAATCCCATCCAAATAAATCAAGATCAAAACAAGGCCTGTTGAAGGTAATGCTTTTTGTCTTCTGCCATGTTGACTGAGCTGCACGAATATTAGAAACAGGCAATGTTTCTAAAGCCACTATAGTAGCTGACAGGAGCTGAGAGTTGGGAAGAAAAACCAGCTGATCATAGAAATGGACACAGATGAAAGATGCTTAAAAATAAACAACCAAACAGTCAAACAGAGCCAAGTGCCAGGGGCTAAGGACAGAAAGAGAGCACGCAAAGGCCCAAGGGTTTGGAAAGAAAACAGAAACTTTCTATGGAGACAACAAAGACTGTAGGTCTCTGGCTCCAAGGCTGGAGCCTGTGGGTGGACCCTGTAGCCCTGTCTTTGTTCACTCACTCACCTTTTATTGAGCACCAAGCACTGCCCTGAGCTCTAAGATACAGCTCCTTATTACGAAAATCAGCCTATGCTCTGCCAGCATCCCAGTGCAGAGGAATACCTGGGCAGGTGAGTGCACAGGTGCACCAGATGTCCTCAGAGTCTCAGATGTCTTCAGGGCATACAGGGCTGAATGCAGGGTCCCAGGGAGCTTTTAGGACCAGCGACTAACAGGTCAGGAATGATGGTGGAATTCGCGGCTTGTCTGGCTGTTAAGAACAAGTTACACACCAGGCCTCCCTTCTTTGGAGTGGCTGATCGATGCCTGAGGTTTTTCCTTGCACTTGGGGCTCTGAGGCTGATATCCAAGAAGGTCACACTTTACCTTATTAGTAATGCCCAGGCCAGTACAAATGGCGTGAACTGACATTTTCTTCAGGATGTGTTTTGACAAATGAATACCATCAGACAGAATGAGAATGAGGCCGTCGGGCCCTGAAGGGCGAGCATGGTGTGTTAAGAGAAAGAGCATGAACTCAAACACAGGGCAGCGGGGGCCTGCTGCTGCAGTTAGAGGTTAATACCGGGTCTTAAGGAGCCTTGCGCCATCGCCCGACAAACACGATGTCATGTCAGCCTGGGGAACCTGCAAGGACTCTGGCTTCCCGTTGCCTCCTGTGCTGAGATTTCTGTTCACTAAGGGGACAGGCCCAGCTCTGCAGGGTCTGGGATCCCCCCTGGGATCTGAAGGCTGCTTGCACACCCTGGAGCTGCTGCTTCTGCTGGTGTTGTGACCTCGGCACCAGAAGAAAACACGAATAGAAGCCGGCCCGGAACTCTGACCCGCTCACCCTGCTGGCACACGATGGGGCTTCCCTTCCGGATCCTCCTCCCAGCTTTGTCTTCAGTAAAGGTCTCGTCCTGTCTCCTGGTATTTATTAGTGTAGTTTCCCAACTGCTAAATCTCCGTTCAGAAAACCAGCCCTTCATTACTTTTTTGCTCCCCAACTCATGGTGATTTCCTTGAAAAATGGCCCGAATTTCTCCTCTTGTTCTTTTGGTTGGGTCTGTCTGATTCAATTCTTTACCGCTATTGCAAGCATTTATCAGTGACTGTTGCAGAGATTACATAAAAGGAAGGAGTTGTAAGCTGAAAGGCATATACAGACCGCCTTGAAAACCAGTGCTGTAAGGAGCTGGGGCTGCCCTGGTGGCGCAGAGGTGAAGAATCTGCCTACAAGGCGGGAGCTGCAGGGAGACGCGGGTTCAATCCTTGGGTTGGGAAGATCCCCTGCAGGAGGGCATGGAAACCCATTCCAGTATTCTTGCCTGGAGAATTTCATGGGCAGAGAAGCTTGGCGGGCTACAGTCACAGAGTCAGGCACAGCTGACTCAACAGCAGGCGTGCATGCGCTATAAGGAGCTACATGGTAAGGATGAATTGGTGCTCATCACTGAAATGGATGCTGCCCATCACGGCTCTGCTGGATAAAACAGTCTGGAAGATGCTTGTGGCTGATCTACTTTTAGCTGTCTGGAGGCGGAGCTTGGGTCAGGGACTCAGGGAGAAGAGTGTATTTGGAAGGAGCAGCAATGTGCCAGGGGGTACAGGCAAATCACCCAGGCGTCCAGGGCCACAGCTTTCTCTTTGGGAAACCACTGTGTCTTTCCACCTCTGAAATTTAGTGAAAATTCATTTAACTTAAAACCAACAAACAGTTCTCCTCTAAAGGCACTCCATAAACTGCACCCTTGGAATACGTTTTTTCCTGGTCCTCTGAGTTTCCTCTCTGGATCTCCTTCTCCATGTCTTCCACACTCTCAGATTGTAGCATTTGCACACCACTCTTAGAGAATTAAAACATTTTAAAAATATAGCAAAAAATATAAGAAAGTCACTTTTGTGGTAGAGCATTACCTCACTTCTCCAGAAATGTTTGCACACCCACAGTGATCCCCGGGCTGTCCCCCGACCCCTGCACAAGGGTGTTCTTCTAGAAGATCCGTTTCCTCCTACACCTGCTTCCCTACAGGCTCACCAAGATAAAAGTGCGGTGTTTGTAGAATCACAACGTCTTTGCTGCTAGCTTGGTATAGAACCCTGCCTCCACCTTTAGACACCCAGCCTATTTTTTATTTCTTGTCTCTGTTCTCTTTCTTTTTTTCACTTTTGGCCGCACCATGCAGCACGTGACCAGGGATCAACTCACACCACCCTGCAGTGGGTGCACCGAGTCTTTTTTTTTTTTTTTTTTCATATGTANAAGGAATGTGTTTCATATTTTTAAATGGTTGAGGGAAAAAAATTTAAAAAAAATGTTTGTGACACATAAAAATCATATGTAATTCAGTTTTCAGTGTTTATAAATAATGTTTTTAATTTCATGAATAAAATATGTATGGACATTTGTTTTCTTTCTTGTCATATGAATACCTGCATAATAGTCTTGATTTTGCCTCTTGGTCAACAAAGCCTGAAGTATTTATTATCTGGACCTTTTCAAACATGTTTGCTAATCTCCATCTGAGAACAATGGAAATGGAAAATTGACTAACTTTTCTTTCGGGAAGGGACCATGTGTTATTATATATTTTTTATTACTCACTTATAATAGTTCTTAGGAAAAATTCTCCACAAGTGGAAACAGGAGATAGAACTGACAAAATTGTATGGCACTTAATATACTACCCTGGTAGAGGCAGATGAGGAGTAACTTAATGTTGGTGACCACCCATTGCTAATTGATGACTACAATAACTAAAGACAGCTAATGCTGTCATCTGCTTGTCTTTTTAGGAATATTAAGGGGAAGGAAGATAGAGGAACCTTTTCCCTGTGATTAAGTTTTGAGGTGCCAATTGAGGACTTACATGAGGTATCCAAATCTAAGATTTTAACAACTCAAAAATCAGAGGTTCAGGTGTGTTCTTGTTTAGTCCCTAAGTCATGTCTAACTCTTTGTGATCTGGGCCACCAGCTAAGTCCCCACCCATCCTAAGACCTGCTCTGCTGAATGAAAGCAGAGCCATAAACAGATATTGACCGTTGCAGCAGACATGGTTTTGCACTGATTAAATGTATCTAAAGTTTGCAAAGATGGCAGAGGTTGCCTGGTTCCCCCCAAGCCCATCTTCTTTCCTCCAGGGCACCAATTAGACCATGTTTCCAGCCTCCTTGCATTTAGGTGTGATCAGGTGACAAAAGTCAGGGCCAACAGAATGCGGGAAACTGACAGATGCCGCTTCCAGAGCTGGCCCATAAAATCTCCATCCCTGGATGACAGACTTTATTTTTGGGCCCCACAGGCACTGCAGGTGGTGACTGCAGCCATGAATTTAAAAGACGCTTGCTTCTTGGAAGAAAAGCTATGACCAACCTAGATAGTGTATTAAAAAGCAGAGACGTCAGTTTGCCCACAAATGTCTGTATAGTCAAAGCTATGGCTTTTCTGGTAGTCATGTATGGATATGAGAGTTGGACTGTAAAGAAGGCTGAGCGCTGAAGAATTGATACTTTTGAACTGTGGTGTTGGAGAAGACTCTTGAGAATCCCTTGGACTACAAGGACATCAAACCAGTCCATCCTAAAGGAAGTCAATCCTGAATATTCATTGGAAGGACTGATGCTGAAGTTGAAGCTCCAATACTTTGACGACCTGATGTGAAGAGCTGACTCATTGGAAAAGAACCTAATGCTGGGAAAGATCGAAGACAAGAGGAGAAGGGGACAACAGAGGATGAGATGCTTGAATGGCATCACTGACTCGATGGGCATGACTTTGAGCAAACTCCAGGAGATAGTGGAGGGCGGGTAAGCCTGGTGTGCTGCAGTTCACAGGGTTACAAAGAACTGGACATAGCTTAGTGACTGAACAGCAGATCCCCCGAGGAAGGTAGAGCCCCCAGCTAGAGGAGCTAGGGTACAAGTTCACAGAAACACCTAGTTGGATTGCACACGAATGAGAGCCAATTTCTCTTGTGTTCACCCATCAAGATTTGGGAATCGTCACAGCTACTGCATGGGTGAGGGTCTGCAGGAAACAGACGGCACTCTTAAAACCCTAAACAAAGAGAGCTCGACAAGAGGTATTTACAAAGTAAGACAGGGTTAAGGGAAACTAGGGATTTCAGGGTTGCTTCTTGGGGCTCTCAACCCCTGGAATCTGTCATCCCCCCTTGATGTGAAGGACAGGGCACAAGATTGTTACTGGAGCCTGGAGAGATGCTGGCTGCAGGATGGAGCCCCCACCTGTGGGGGCACTGCTGGCAGCAGCAGCCCCTCAGCCTCACCCCCACCTGTGGACGCCACTGTGGACCCACTTGAAGCTGGAGGACCAGGAACCCTTCTGATGCAAGTTGTAGGGCTTAGCCTGGGTGACACAGAGGGGGTTGCAGGTGGGAAGAGAAAATCTTGAGGAAGAAAGAACACATTCTCAGCACAGTTATTTTAAACAAGTCAGAGGAGCAGAGGTTTGCCAGGAGGTCATCACAAGCTTGAGGTAATCCACAGTCTTGTGTTTTAATCCCTCGTTTCTTCTCTAAAATCATTTCCCGGGTAGAGGCTGCGGTTCGTTTGCCACTAAGAGGTCCCGGTTGTCCTGCGAGTCTACGGCAGCTGTTCAGCCCTTCACCCCACTGCCGGTTTCCTTAAGGCCAGGAGAGTCTGAATCACCAGTGGGTTTTCACTTTTCTTAAATCATTTCCAGCTCTTTCTCTTCAGTCTCCTTTCAGTTAAAGTCAACCCTCATTTACTGTTCTATCCTCTAGTCCTGGGGCATCCAGTGAGACAGTGAACCGAGATGGCTGACTTTGCCTCTTTAATCCGCAGACACTTAGTGAACATCTGTGCACATGTGTGAGACAACATAATTAACAGCCTGCCTACGCCAAGCGCTGTGCTAAGCATCGGGCTGGGTACTTGCAATTACAACTTAAATGAAACGTCATCTCCCACCTTCAGGAAGTTGCAGGAGACAGAGCACATTGAGAGGCTGTCCAGATCTTTAGAGTCATTTGCCCTGGCTTTAAACCTGACCCTGCTTCTCTTCCAGTTCAGCTCGGTCGCTCTTTGTGTCCGACTCTTTGCGACCCCGTGAACTGCAGCACGCCAGGCCTCCCTGTCCATCACCTGCTCCCCTTAGTGTGGGATCAAAAGGGAGTTGCACACACTCCTAGGAGACTCCCCTGGTGGCTCAGACGGTAAAGCATCTGCCTACAATGCGGGACACCCGGGTTCAAACCCTGGGTTGGGAAGATCTCCTGGAGAGGGATATGGCAACCCACTCCAGTATTCTTGCCTGGAGAATCCCATGGACAGAGAAGCCTGGTGGGCTGCAAAGAGTCGGACATGACTGAGCGGCTTCACTTCATCTCACTAGGGTTCAGCTCTGAAGGAATGAATGGTTGGCAGGTAGAATATCTCAGTCAATGAATTGGTTGTAGAACCAGCTGAGATGAAGGGGGCATATGTCCTCCCATGAGGAGGGCACGGCAACCCGCTCCAGTGTCCTTGCCTGGGGAACCCCATGGGTGGGGGAGCCTGGTGGGCTGCAGTCCATCGGGTGGCAGAGCATCGGACATGACTGAAGAGACTTAGCATGCGGGTATGGGTGTCCTCTCATGGAGCAGACACCCGCTGCAGGGCAAGTACTATCTTCAGTGTTTGGGAGGTAATGGGACCAAACAAGCAGATTCAACTTTCAGCCCAAAGACCAGGAAAGGCACAGGAAGAGGGGCTCGGGGTTTACCTGGAATTCCAGCAGCCCTGCTGGTGGAGCCAGCCTGGGAGAAGGGGGACCCTAGTGAAAAATGGACCCCCTGGTACAGAAGGACAGAGCAGGGCTAGAGGCTGGAGGAGAAAGAGTCAAGACACACTTGGAGGAAGGGGCAGAAGGCACCTGGACCAGGAAAGGGAGGTCAGGAGAGAAATCATCCTGGCATCGCGGCAGGCGTGGAGCAGTGGTGTGTTACGGAACCACTGACTGAAACCGCCTGCTTCGGCCAGGCACAGCAGTGACCCCGAGGGTGACTTGTCTCACAACAGGACGTCCTGGTGAGGAATGTGGTGATGCCGCTGAACACAACTGGGAGAATTCAGGAGGGGCCGAAAGAAGGGAGGAGATTGGGTTGAGAAGAAGGACCTCAAACTGGGCCACGTATGAGCCAAGCAAGGTATTGGCCAGAGACAGCCTGGAAACTGGCTCCATCACCACAGACTCTGAGGTTGCGAGTCTCGTGGCGGGGCGACCTCCCGGGCTCCCTGACGCCTGTGCTCTCCACCTGGGCACCTTTTCCTAGAAAAGTCTCTTGCTTTGTCAGTGCGTGTGTTTCCTCTGACAGTTCATTTCTGAGTGTTCGACGAGAGCCGACTCTTGGACCCTGGAAGGGCAACAGTTGTGTCGAGGTGAGCTTGCTTTGAAAATCTTGCTGTTGTTTAGTCACTCAATTGTATCCGACTCTTTTTGCGACCCCATGGACTGTAGCCTGCCAGGCTCCTCTCTCCATGGGATTTTTCAGGCAAAATATGCTGGAGTGTGTGGTCATTTTCTCCTGCAGGCAGGGAATCTTCCCGACCCAGGAAATGAACGCTTAGCTCCCATCACATCTCCTGCATTGCAGGCAGATTCTTTACTGCTGAGCCACCAGGGAATCTAGCAACAGAAAATAAAGAGAAATTCCATGAGAGACTTATCTTCTCATCATGTTGAACTTGGGGACTTTATGCCTGATGGGAAATCCATCTGTTTGTCCCCTGCCTGTGCTTCCTTGCTTATTAGCTTAGGAGCTAAGAATGATAAAGGCCGGGAGCAAGAGGGTGCACTTGCTCCTGGCCTTTGCTTTGGCGTGTTTGCCACAGAGATAGGAAAACCCGTGGCTGGTTGCCTCTAGCTCTTGCCATCACCTGCAGCTGAAGGACTGAGCAGAACCGCAGCCTGTTTGGACGCGTGCCCTTTCTTTCCTGCAACCTGCAGTCCAGGAACGAGCTTCTTCCCTGTGAGCAGATGCCTCACATGTGCTTCAGAACCTGTCTCCACAGTTGTTGGAAAGCAGTTTCCAGCAAAACTAGTCTTTTTTTTTTTTTTTAGGCAATTACTTTTTCCCTAGAGTCTCTTTGTTATTTGGAAAATATATGTTTGAAATGTGACACTGGTTTTCACATCTCTCAGTCCGTTCTCCTGCTGCTTCCCGGGGATCCGAGCAGAGAGTGCACGATAGGTAATTACGAGCTTGCTGTGAGCGGTGAGGGCACACACCAAGGGCTCAGACGCGAAGGGTCTGCGTGCCTTTCCTGATGCTTTCTTCTGAATCAGTTCTGCACAGAAGCAGGTCCTGGAGGCTCTGCTCCAGAGAGACTGCAGCTTCAACCTTACTGTTTATTTAGCTCGTCTCCCCACCAATTCATTTCAGCAGCTCTTCCATCGCCTCTGCGGCACAGCCACCTCTCCGTGTGTTTCCAAGTGCAGCTAGAGGTGGTACAGGCCGGCGGGCGGGAAACACGCCGACCTCTCTCACCAGGGGCATGGGCAGCTCTGCAGTCCCACATGCCAGGGGAGGCTCCCAGCGTCTAAGTTGGAAGCGTTTTGTATGAGAAGGGATTTGAGAGGGGGAGTTATGGTGAGAACCATTCACTTTATCCTCCGAACAGAGAGGGAAAAGGAGGAGGAAGGTATATTGGACAAAGCAGTGTTGATCTCAGAGGCAGGATCTGAAGGAAAGTTTGAGGATGATGAATCAGAATGTGACCTGCACTGCAAACTAGCAGCAATGCCCCAAGGAGCTCCTCCATCCGTGGGATTCTCAAGGCAAGACTACTGGAGTGGGTAGCCAGTTCCTCCTCCAGGGGATCTTCCCAACCCAGGGATTGAATCCAGGCTCTCCTGCATTGCAGGCAGATTCTTTACTGCCTGAGCCACCTGGGAAGGTAAGGAGCTTAGATGTAAATTGTGATAAAAATTTTTAAGTGAATAATCTGATTGCATAATGGAGCTCTAACCTTATTAATAGCACTCTAACAATAGTAACATCAATAACTAAAAAGTAAAATAGAATTGATAATAAAAATCATTATCAGAATATTTAAGACATTCGAGACTCAACATAATGTAGCAGGCATCCCCCCCCACCCCACATACTTTTCATGTGGTCACCGTGGCATCTCCCAGCATCAGGACTGCAGGACTACAGCAGGGATTTTGAATTCCAGGGACACAATGCCACTTGCTAGCTGTGTGATTCAGCCTTGGCTTCCCTGCTGCGCCATGAAGATGAGGGTAGTGCATCTCTCATAGTTTTGCAAGCCTCTCGGGATAATACTCATCAAGCAGGGAGCCGTGATACACAGCAGGCATCTGGCAGAGGGTCTTCACTCTTCCTTCTCTCTTCATCCTACTTCCCAGAGCACTTCCACGATTCTGCTCAGACCAAAAGGCTGACTTCCTGTCCTCCCTGCTCTGCCTGCCATCTGCCCAAATCGCTTTGCATGCTGACTCATGCTGACATGGGAGCCACATTCTCTAACCCACCCTGGAGAGCGCTGTCACTTGGATTGGACCAGGCTCCTGGCTGCTGAGATGATAGAGATGTTCCAGAGTGGGGACTGCTTGGACTACCTCGTGGCCCCCTGTCATCTAGGAGACCACTCGGGATTTCACTAGTTATAGATTTCTGGCATAGCTCCTTCCTATGAAAGTGACTCTCAGTGCAGTTCAGTTCAGTCACTCAGTCATGTCCAGCTCTTTGTGACCCCATGAACCGCATCACAGCAGGCCTCCCTGTCTATCACCAGCTCCCGGAGTTCACCCAAACTCATGTCCATTGTGTTGGTGATGCCATCCAACCATCTAATCCTCTGTTGTCCCCTTCTCCTCCTGCCCTCAATCTTTCCCAGCATCAGGGTCTTTTCAAATGAGTCAGCTCTCTGCATCAGGCAGCCCAAGTATTGGAGTTTCAGCTTCAACATCAGTCCCTCCAATGAACACCCAGGACTCATCTCCTTCAGAATGGACTGCTTGGATCTTCTTGCAGTCCAAGGGACTCTCAGGAGTCTTCTCCAACACCACAGTTCAAAAGCATCAATTCTTCTGCGCTCAGCTTCCTTTATAGTCCAACTCTCACATCCATACATGACCACTGGAAAAACCACAGCTTTGACTAGACAGACCTTTGTTGACAAAGTAATGCCTCTGCTTTTGAATATGCTATCTAGGTTGGTCATAAATTACCCAGAGGGATGGTATGGGGTGGGAGGTGGGAGGGGATTCATGTTTGGGCACGCTTGTACACTCGTGNTTTCCTTCCAAAGAGCAAGAGTCTTTTAATTTCATGGCTGCAATCACCATACGCAGTGATTTTGGAGCCCCCAAAAATAAAGTCAGCCACTGTTTCCACTGTTTCCCCATCTATTTGCCATGAAGTGATGGGGCTGGATTCTATGATCTTACTTTTCTGAATGTTGAGCTTTAAGCCAACTTTTTCACTCTCTTCTTTCACCTTCATCAAGAAGCTCTTTAGTTCTTCTTCACTTTCTGCCATAAGGGTGGTGTCATCTGCATATCTGAGGTTATTGATATTTCTTCTGGCAATCTTGGTTCCAGCTTGTGCTTCTTCCAGCCCAGCGTTTTTCATGGTGTACTCTGCATGTAAGTTAAATAAGCAGGGTGACAATATACAGCCTTGATGTACTCCTTTTCCTGTTTGGAACCAGTCTGCTGTTCAATGTCCAGTCCTAACTGTTGCTTCCTGAAAGTGACTTTAGGTGCTGAATTAATATAGCACCACTGCCTTGGATAACAGGAGATTAAACCACTGAATCCTAAAGGAAATCAGCCCTGCATTTTCATTGGAAGGACTGATGCTGAAGCTGAAGCTCCAATACTTTGGCCACATGATAGGAAGACCTGACTCACTGGAAAAGACCCTGATGCTGGAAAGATCAAAGGCAGGAGGAGAAGGGGCAGCGGTTGGATGGCCTAACAGACTGGATGGACATGATCTGGGAGATAGTGAAGGACAGGGAAGCCTGGTGTGCTGCTGTCCATGGGGTCAAAAAGAGTCAGGCACGACTTAGAACTAAAGGAAAACAGCAACTGATGAATTTCTGTACCTGCCATAACAAATTGCCCACATTCTGTGGCTTGCAATAACAGACACATATCATCTCATCTGGCCTTTCTAGAGGTCAGACCTCCGACACGGATCTCACTGGGTCACCATTAAGGCGGTAGCAGTTGCCTGCCTTTCTGGAGTCTCTTGGAGAGACTCCTTTCTTATCTTTTCTGACCTCCGGAGGTCACGCACACCCCCCTCAGCTTGTGGTTCCTCCCCTTGTCTTCAAAGCCAGAAATGTCACCTCTCCCTCTGACTGACCACGGTGGGAAAGCGTCTCCGTTTTCAAGGACTCCTGCAATTAGACTGAGTCCATCTGGAAAAAAAATCCAGGCTAACCTCCCAGCTCAAAATTCTTAACAACATCTACTATATCCTCTTTTCCACATAAAGGCACATATTCCCAGATTCTGGCCTTCACATCTCTGGGGGCCTTGATTCTGTTTCCACCGGCGTAGGCACTGAAATAGGTGTGTGAGTCGACGCCAAAGAGGACACCTGATTTCATGGTGGGTGTTTTGGGAAATTGTTGAAGCCACTTGAGTTCCCAGGATGCCTACCCAGGAGTAATGACACTCACCCTTTCCTTTCTAAGTCCCGACTTGGGGCAGAGCACTTCAGACCTGGGCATCCCCTCTAGTCCATTTGTTGGCCTGACTCCCCCTTCAGAGACTGGCTGGTGCATTTCAAATGCAGATTCATGCCCATTGAGTCCGTGATGCCATCCAACCATCTCATCCTCTGCCACCCCCTTCTCCTCCTGCCCTCAACCTTTCCCAGCATCATGGTCTTTTCCAATGAGTTAGCTCTTCGCATCAGATGGCCAAAGTATTGGAGTTTCAGGTTCAGCATCAATCCTTCCAATGAACAGTCAGGGTTGATCTCCTTTAGAATTGACTGCTTTGATCTCCTCGCTGTCCAAGGGACTCTCAAGAGTCTTCTCCAACACCACAGTTCAAAGGGGTCAGTTCTCTGGCTCTAAGCCTTCTTTATGGCCCAATTGTATCCTACTGCCTATCAGAAGCACTTGGCTCCAGAGGACAGTCAGAGGCAGTTTCTGCTATGAGATCAGATACACACTCTTGTCTTAAAGAACAATTTTGAGACCCATGAAGATTTGTGTCAACCTAACACCTGGAGGGTAGCCTGCCTTCAGTTGTAGAGGAATCCAAAGATGAGTTTCTCCACATTCTTGCTTCCACTCATCATTTATTCCATTTATTTAAAGCATATGGCAGCTCTGTTCTTTAATTGAGCTTTCAGCTGAATGAGAGGAACAGGGCTGAGGGTTGGAAGCCTGGAGCTGGCAGTGTGGCACTGCCCCTTCCTGACCGTGATTTCAGGTGAACTCTGTGATTTCCCATTAATCACTTACCAACCTGTAAATATATAATACATATGATAATATTTGCCTTAAAGTTTTTGTTTTGAAAATTAATTACCATGGTATTTGTGAAAACAATGTCTAATTCCACAGTGATTCAGTGCTAGCAATAATCAGTATTCTCATTTTACTTTTTCACATGATTTTTCAACTTTCATACGCAACCATTTCCCAAATGCAAACAAAAATGCCATCTGTTTTTATGACTGTAGAATTCTTTGCTAAGAAAAATGTAACCTCACAGAGGACTTTTAGATGAAGACATACTTTAATTTCTCCCCCAGATTTTGATTAAATGCTATGGGCTGCTGAATCATCCCTAAATCCACCTTTATTTTTGTAATATATCTAGTGAGCGGAGAGCTCTTCTCTGCTTGATGGCTTTCTCCGTTCATTCTTCACTTTAATAGGCAGAAAAACTTGGCTATTAGACAGAAGAATTTTAACACATAGGGGTTTTTCTGTTAAAAATTATTGTAAATGAGGTTATGCACCTATGATGGTTAATAGTGTGCGCTGATTTGGCTGGGACATGGAGAGCCCATATATTTGATCAAATATTATTCTGGGAGTGTCTGAGAGGGTGTTTGGATGAGAATAGCGTTGCAATCAGTGAACTTGCAGTAAAGCAAGCTGGGCTCCGTAAGTAGGTGGGCGTTGTCCAATCAGCGACAGCCTGACTAGAACAGAAGCCGTCTGCCCCGAGCAGGAGGGATTTCTCCCCAGACGACCTTTGGACTTCCGGGGGCACACTGGCTCTTTCCGGTTCTACAGAGGAAAGACTGTGCTCGGCCCTGAACAGGAACTCCGGCTCTCTGGCCTCCAGGCTAGAGGCCTCCCAGCAGGAGGTGCAGCACCTCTTTCCTCAAGTCTCCAGTCTGCTGGCTGGACTTGCCAGTCTCCATAATCCCACGGGCTTCCCTGGTGGCTCAGTTGGTAAAGAATCCACATGGAAGGCAGGAGATCCAGGCCTGACCCCTGGGTCGGGAAGATCCTCTAGAGGAGGCGATGACAACCCACATAGTCCATGGGGTCGCAGAGCTGGACACGATTTGGAAACTAAGCCAGCCACCACCACAGTAATCCCAGAGCCAACTGCTTGTAATTAATTACTGTATACGCATACACACACACACACACACGCACACACACACACACTATAGTTCTGTTTCTCTGGCAAACACTGACTAACACAGCAGCTCAACTCAGGGGAAAGGAAATCATAAAATACTCTTTGTTGCTCGTCCTTCAGTGGTTCTGAAGCGCCTCCTACTCTGTGTAACTGAAGGACCTTACAAAATGCAGCGGTAGGCCCAGTGCAGCCGCAGCTGTGAAGTGATGCAGAGCAGGACAGGGCGATGAGCCCTGGGAACAGGAGCAGGCTGGTGGTGCCGTGCATTTCTAAGGTCAGGGGGTGTACTGGGGGCAAACCATTGACCATGCGGAGTTTACAGATCTCGGTGGGATTCTACGTGTTTTCTTTAAAAATAAAAAGCTTGGATTTATAAAACAAAGTTGGTGTATTTTGACCTCTTAAACATCTTAAGCAATGAGATTTCTGATGCTAAGCATTTAAAACAAACAAACAACTACAAGAACAGAAATAAAACCCCACAAACATAGCCTCAGTTTGAATGTTTCAAGAGGCTCCTGGCAGATCAGCTTAAATGAGGACTCTATATTCAATGACAAAATCCTGATGCAGAACTGTAAAAGTAGAATAGTTCGGAATGGGGGACACGTGCTCACCCGTGGCTGATTCATGTCGGTGTGCGGCAAAAATCACTAAAAAAAATAACAGAATAAGCTAATAATGCGACAGTATGTAA
>SJYQ01006140.1:794676-814571 GCA_006410935.1 Redunca redunca | reverse complement strand
GGGAGGGGAGGGGGGTGGGAGGAAGGGATAGTTCGCGAGTTTGGGAGAATGTTCTGTTGCTGTTCAGTCGCTGGGTCGTGTCCAGCTCTTTCTGATGCGCGGCCTGCAGCACGCCAGGCCTCCCTGTCCTTCACCAGCTCCCGGAGCTTGTTCAACCTCCTGTCCGTTGAGTCAGTGACGCCGTCCAACCATCTCATCTTCTGTCACCCCCTTCTCCTCTTGCCTTCAACCTTTCCCAGCATCAGGGTCTTTTTCGATGAATCAGCTTTTTGCATCAGGTGGCTGAAGTACTGGAGCTTCAGCTTCAGCATGTACACACTGCTATATTTAAAATGGATAACCAACAAGGACCTACTTTATAGTACAAGGAACTCTGCCCAGTGTGATGTGCCCAGTGTGATGGGAGGGGAGTTTGGGGGAGAATGGATGTAGGTTCATGTACTGCTGAGTCCTTTCCTCACCTGAAAGTATCACAATGTTGTTGATTGCCTATGCCTCAATACGAAAGAAAATTAAGAAAAAAAAAAAAGTACTAGATTCAATCTGCGGAGTGTCCTTGATCCCAAGTGGTGCTTCTGGCTCTGGCTACACGACCAAGCATAGAGATTCGGCCAGAAATCTCAGAGGGAGGCCGGCACCAGGACGGGAGGGCCCCTCCCCACGCGCTGCCTCTCTGAAGGGCGGACAGCCACGCTGCCCCTGTGATCTGAAGCAGCGGAGTTGCTGCAGGGCTGGAATGGAAGTGGTACAGGACACTAGAGAGTACAGGTTGAGCCTGGCAAACTCTCCTCGCCCAGGGCAACCAAACCCCATGTTCACAGGAGACATTTAGAAGGGGTCCCAGGGATTCAGGGGCTGGCGAGGGACAGGAAGGCACTGGATTCATTGCCAAGTGCCTTTCTTTTCCATTAATGTAAACCAAGGGACTATATCTGTTGGAGACCACCCGGGGAGTCCTGCCAGGGACCCCCAGAGACCCGCTGGGACAGTAGCTCTTTCTAGGCTAGTCCTCGGTACCACTTCAGCTGCTGGGTTAAGAAGAATGTGTCGATTTACACACAAAAACTCTTGTAAGATTTTGACTGGGAAAATATTAGGTTTAAAGATCAATTGAGGGAAATTGCCATTTTACTGACACTGAATTTTTAAATGCATTAATCTGATGTATCTCTGGAGAAGGCAATGACACCCCACTCCAGTACTCTGGCCTGGAAAATCCCATGGGCGGAGGAGCCTGGTAGGTTGCAGTCCATGGGGTCGCTAAGAGTCGGGCACCACTGAGCGACTTCACTTTCACTTTTCACTTTCCTGCATTGGAGAAGGAAATGGCAACCCACTCCAGTGTTCTTGCCTGAGAATCCCAGGGATGGAGGAGCCTGGTGGGCTGCCGTCTATGGGGTTGCACAGAGTCAGACACAACTGAAGTGACTTAGCAGCAGCAGACGTATCTCTACTAGCTAGTTACTATTATATTCAGGGCTTCCCCTTTATGCTTATGAGACGATTGCATTTGGTCGTTTTCCCTTCCTGCCATATCCTTTGCAGGTTTTGGTACCAAGTTTAGGCTAGCCTCCTAGACTGACTGAGAACTGTTTCCTGTTCTTTTCTCTGGGAGATTTTGTGCAAAGTTTGTATTTTTACTCTGAATGCTTTCAGAACACACCAGTGACCTCAGTAGGGCATAGAGTTCTTTTAGAGAAGGTTTTAATTATGGATCAAGTGATATAGGACTATTCTTATTTCTATTTCTTATTGTGTTTTTGTAAGTTGTGTGCCTTTTTAAAAGTAATTATACCACTGTTCTTGAAAATTTGGTGCTTCCCAGGTGGCACTAGTGGTAAAGAACCCGCCTGCGAATGTAGGAGACGCAAGGGACATGGTTTCAATCCCTGGGTCAGGAAGATCCCCTGGAGGAGGGCATGGCAACCCTCTCCAGTATTCTTGCCTGGAGAATCCCACGGACAGAGGAGCCTGGTGGGCTGCAGTCCACGGGGTCACAGAGAGCTGGACATGACTGAGTGACCAAGCACGCATGCAGAGCTGGGCATGGGTCTTTGGGAACATTGGTCCACTTGGCTCTGCCCTCATCCTGACTAGAGATTGGTGGCATCTGCCAAGCACACTGCTTTTGACAAGCCCTCAGCTCTGACTTGGGTTTCTCTAGGCCAGTGGAGCTGCCTGAAGCTCTGCTTACCTTGGAGCCACTCTGCTCTTTCTACCATTTGGCTTCTTTGTTTCTTGAGCTCAGGATCACTGGTCCCCCTTACTAATCAGCCAACGTCTTGATGCAAAACTAGACATTAAGTGCTGGGCTTCCGCCTGCATTTTCCTTCTTTCTCTGATCTCATCTGCTGATGTCCTCCAAGTCCAAGAAACTCTCCAGTGGCTTTTAGGAGACTCTAAATTATCCTCAGTTTATTAATGAGAATAAGAAAAAAGCTTTGAATGAATCAGTTCCCTCACCCTGTAAGTAATGTACCATCTGAGCCTTTTACCATCTTTGGCATCAGTCTATACTACCACTGTTGTGTCATTTTTCTATGCCCTTGGTAAGACAAAAT
Organism: Redunca redunca; assembly: GCA_006410935.1. Classification (NCBI taxonomy): domain Eukaryota; kingdom Metazoa; phylum Chordata; class Mammalia; order Artiodactyla; family Bovidae; genus Redunca; species Redunca redunca. The sequence continues at coordinate 812,010 of SJYQ01006140.1, read as the reverse complement.
AAATATGTTGAAATAAATATTTTCTGCTGAAAAATAAATAAATATAATTATTTTCTGCTACTAAGAAATTTAAGGCAAAGTATTTTTTTTTACTCATTTCAAATTCATTCATTATTTTTTATTCACTTCAAATATGTGTATCTAGTGTAGTTTGAACAGGTAGAGTCTAGGAAAAATTTGGAAGACAGTTGGGAGACAAAAGTTAAAGGGTCATCTTTAAGTAAAACATTCTGTGGTTTGGAGCCTGGAGTTGGGATTAGGGAAAGTCTATATTCGTTGGGAGTGTGTTTTCCTCTCATTTGTGTTTGGCAGGGCTAATGATCTGAAAAGTGTTTCAATAATTATAAAAGCAAGAAAGAAGGAGGCAGACCAGATGCAAATTGCCTTATTCATACAGTACTTACCAGACTCACAATTGACAATTATTCACATTTTTATACTTTTGCCTGTTTTTCGTGATTCAAAGTGGCAATTTACTTCTCTGGCAAAATGAGTGTTTTGGTTAGTGTAAATGGTAACGTAGGATGGGAATAAATAAAAGCTGCCAGTCACACTCTCTGAACTTAGCATATAAAGGCCACCTCTTACTCGGGTGACAAGGCTTCTGAAGGAGTTTCCAACACATAATTGTTTTGGTGGAATAAGATGGTGAATCACCAAGGACCCATGGGACGCACTCTTGTTATACTAAGGAGAACTAACAAGTTTTTTCAACTCCTGGTCACTCCTACCCATTTCAAGTAGGTCCCCTCTTCACAATTCAAGGTCAACAATGGTTTCCGTGTCACAGAGCCCACCCATATTATCTGACCTCATAACACTGAGCAAGAGTGACCGGTGTCTCCTTCTTAGCCACACACTCCTGATTTGTCTCCGTCCTCAGTGGCAGCATCTTAACCTTCTATTTTCCTCTCCTGCCAGGCTTCTAAATGCTTCTGGCGTTAGTCCTGAGCTCTTGTCTTTTCTCTTCTTTTTTTTCTACGGTTTTTGCTTAAATGAGTTCATCCCTTCTGATTATTTGAAATACCACTTAACTGTCACGACCATGCTTCTGAGTCTAGTCTTGACCTCATCTCAACTGCAGACTCATTCATCTGGCTGGAGATACAGTGAAAGCAGTTGGACATGTAATAGTCACCTGGCACTTAGAGTTTTCCAGATACGATACCCCTGAGTCCCTTCAGAAGGACCTGGAAGTCAAAGTTGTCCTTTTAGGACTCGCAATGATTTTATACTGATCTTTCAATCCTCGCCTGACCCTAAATACAACTTTACATGGACGACTGTGGTGGTGACTGCTTGCTGTTCACAGAATTGACCTCCTTTGTTTTCGACACATCAAATCCATGGTGCCTAGCCTCCAGTATTAGGGTTAGCCGTCTATGGGGTCACACAGAGTTGGACACGACCGAAGCGACTTAGCAGCAGCAGCAGCATAGTCCATGACTGAGCTTTCCAGGTGGCTCAGTGGTAAAGATCTGCCTGCCAATGCAGAGACAGAGGAGATGTGGGTTCGATCCCTGGGTTGGAAAGATCTCCTAGAGTAGGAAATGGCAACCCACTCCAGAATTCTTGCCTGGAGAATCCTATGGACAGAAGAGCCTGGTGGGCTACTGCCCATGGGGCTGCAAAGAGGTGGACACGAGTGAGCAAATGTGCAGGCACTCACCCATAGCCCAGGAGTGGGTTCTCTCCCTCAGAATGACAGACCAGATATTCTTACACATGTAAGAACTGACAGCTGTCTCCCCCATTCAATAAACAGTTATTGACAGTGCAGTAAATAACTCCGCGAGCTGTAATTTTTTCATGGAACATTGATAGCTAAAATGAAACAATTTATTTCTTGAAAGCAGCTTATTTGCTAGGATGATCAATTTGATGACAAGCTATCCCGGAAGCTACTAAGTAGAATAAAGGACGCATGTAATAAAAATAAGGTAGAATATTATGTTAGTGTTTCGTGATTGTGTCTGTGGGAATTTTGTAGAGGAAATCATGGTGGTGTGGTCGGAAAGGGAGAAATGGCAGTGGTCCTGTCTGATGGTAAGAATCTTGGTTCTGTTTCTTCGGGCTCTGTAACCCAGTTAACTTTCGATCCTCTCTGAGCTCCCCATCTCTCCACTGCAAATCAGGGCAATAATACCCACCTAGAAGACCTCCCGTGGTGTTTTTAAGGGAAACTACTAGTTTCCTCTCTCACATGTTCTGAATGCTCGAACCCCCCGCTCCACTGCCCCTGGCTATTCGGCCATTCAGAGTAACAGTTAGGCTGAGTTTTCAAATATTCAATCCTGGATTGAATAGTCCTGAATGTAACTTTTAGCAAACACAGAATTTTCAATATTGTTTCATTCTACGATATAAGAGTTATGCATTAATTTCTTCCCTAGAACAAAATAGCTTTATTGGAGAAGGAGGGCTCTCAGAGTTGTCCTCTTTCCTGACACACATGTTATAGTTGAAAGTTGAGTTGTTTTGTCCAAAATTACACAGGCAGGCAAGGCCAAGAGCCCTTGACACACATAAAAATTGCATGCTTCTTGCTTTGTTACATGATTCAAGGGCCTGAAAACCACTGGTGCAGCAGACAAGCACCTCAAGCATGAATGGAGGTTCTAGGCGATGCGCCCAGGCTGTGGTCGCTGTGGTCACTCTGTATCTCTGGCCAGGAGGCCACAGCTGCGTCCCTGGGGGATGTGAGCGGCTGGAAGGGGTGGGGGCAGCATCGTGGTGCCTTGAAAGGATACGAGCTGTTGGACCCAGCGAGGGACACACGTGGCGGATATTTGCTTTGGCATCAATACTGTGTTTACTTTCTGCACCTGCCTCATCACCCGGTGTTCATTCACTTCTCACGTGCAGAAGGATCATGTTTATTGGTGTCATTTTCACCCAAATGGATGCCTCATGTTAGTGTTTAACAAGGGTCGGTGGGCTCGCGGATGCGGAGGAACTGTAGGAGACAGAAGGAGCGCCCCTCTGTGATGGAAAGAAAATGTCAAACACTCACGGAGATGAAGGTGAGGGCGCCCCACCCCACCCCAGCCCCTGGGGCCTTCGGTCGGATGTGGGGACAAAGTGCAGACATAGTGGGACCACCAGCCATCCTGATACCCTGAGCCTGGCAGAAGCAAGGACTGACTCCACAAACCCACACAAGGCCAGGGAGGCAAGCGTGAAGCAGAGAAGAACTGCCATTCTGGGGAGGCGTCCCGTTGAGATAAGTGCTCAGGCCTGGGCCCCTTCAGCCTGGCTCTATTCCTGGCCACATCTCTGCAGTGAAATTGTGGACAAATTACTGAACATCTCTGAGCTCACTCTACCCATCCTCAAAATGCAGATGACAAGGTTGCCCCCAGAGGGTTGTGAGGTCACCTGGAAAGCAGATTACTGAGGCAAGTCCTACCACGTGATGTGGCTGAGTTTTCTTCAACCACATGACAAATGACCAAACCCTGAGAGGCTCAAACAGATACCCATGTGTTCACTCACCACTGATCTGACCAGGGGTCCAGGCACAGCTTATGCAGAGCCTCTGTTAGGTCTCACAGGCTGCAGTTAGGGTGTCCGTAGTTATACCCTCATCTGAAGTCTTGACTGGGGAAGAATGCTTCCCAGAGCCCTCAGGTGGGTGGAAGAATTTGGTTCCTTGCAGCTGTAGGACTGAGAGCTTTAGGCTTGGCTGGGCATTGGCCGGAGCCCACCCCCAGCTCCTCAGGACACGTGCAGCTTCTTGCATTGTCCCCCTACCAAGGCAGTGTATTGTGCGTCCATCTGCTTCTTCAAGGCTATCAAGGGCGTGAGGACAAGCATATGTGGCGTAATCACAGAAGAAGCCTCCATCTGTGGTTAGAAGCAACCCCAGCTCCCATGCACAGGCGCGGGGAGGGGACTTCACAAAGCATCAGCAGGACGTGGGGCTCATGGGAGCCACCCTGGAGTCTGCCCTCCACCACATGTACCCAGTAAGGAGCAGCCATGGCTGTTCATGTTTGCAGTGTAATTCCAAACACCTGAGCTGATATGGACCCATTGTTCAAGCACCAGAAAATCATACACATTGGCAGGTTCTATCAGATGCAGGCTATATGTGTGAGAGTGAACAGGAGTTCAATAAACCTACACAGTTTACACATTTATTATAGACTATTTGGCCATAAGCTTTTCAAGCATTGTTTAAATAAAATGTATCCTGAAGGTCAAGATATGTCTCCAGTGTAGGGATTCATGAAAATTATTTTTTTATATAGCCTATACTTGCCTTTTATATATTTATATGTATAATTACTCTGTGAATTTCATAACCGTCACACATCAAGGGAACGAGCATCCAGTGTACTCAGACACGATGAGTGAGAAACAGGGGTAACTCCATCCCACTTGTCAGCGCTGAGAAGCGGCTCCACTGACCTAGTGAAGGGGACTCACCTAGATGACCCTTCTCTAAACCATCAAATTCTTTTCACCACTCAGAGCTGTGGGGAGGCACAGCTGCCTGAAGGAGAGTGTTGTTTCTGTTTCCAGAACTGCAGCAAGACGGTGGTGGGGGTGGTGTATGGCTTCTCTGCTCTGGCTTTTCCCTGTGAGAAGCCGGTCTCACCCTCTCAGGGACATCCCCCTGAGGAAAGACTGATCTGTCAGTTGGCTCCTTCAAGCACTGGAAGCGCAGGACCGCTCACGGCAGTTTCAGCATCCGGCGGCAGCAGACTGGTGCACCCCACCATCTGAGGATGCGTAAACACTCCCACGGGCTACCAAGCCACAGTCATACTGAAGTGTTGTCCGGAGCCTGGACGCAGGTGGTCCTAAAGCAGGGCGGGGCGGCAGGAGCAGCAGAGGGGTGGGCACAGCGGAGGCAGGTGGTCCTGTGGCTGACTTCGCCTCTCAGGGGCTGCAGGACCTGCGGCTGCCCCTCATCCTGCTCAGCTTCAGTCTGCTTACCTGGAAAAAGGCCAATAACGCCCACATTCAACGTGTTCACAAGTATGAAATGACCACACGAGTCTAAGTGATACCTTCGTTTGCAGGAATAAAATGTCACATATGTGTGTATATAGGGGCATAGATATGTGAATTTATGGTGATATGTAGATGTGTGTGTATGGGGATATGGGGGGAGATATATATATATATATATAATGTGCGTAATACATGGGAATAGAAGTCTGTGGGCAAGCATATATGCACATACATGGATGGGGTTATGTATTTGTGTACATAGGGAAACATATCTGAATATACAAGGACATATGTCTCCGTGTGTGTGTGTGTGTGTGTGTGTATAAAACTAGGGGTATATATGGGGCTTTTCTGGTGGCTCAGACAGTAAAGAATCTGCCTGCAGTGTAAGAGACCTGCGTTCAACCCTTGAGTCGGGAAGATCCCTTGGAGAAGGGCATGGCAACCCACTCCAGTATTCTTGCCTGGAGAATCCCCATGGACAGAGGAGCCTGGTGGGCTACAGTCCATGGGGTTGCAAAGAGTCAGACATGACCGAGCGACTAAACACATGTGTATATGAGGGTATGTGTCTGTGTTCATGTAGTGATGTTTGCCTATGTATAAATAATCTAAGTAGATATAGATTTGTGTATGCATATATTGGGATTTTGTGTCTCCCTGCAGACAGATATTTGAGTATGTGCACAATGGGATGTATGTGTTTATATGAAGGCGTGTGTAAGTCCATAAATGGGATACATGTCTGTGTATATGTGCAAACATATGCCTGAGGGTGTACAGAGGTGTAGGTGTGTGCGTATATGAGATGTAGGTGTGTGTTTAGATGAGATACATGTACGCGCATATAGCTGGGATACATGCACACATGGGGAGGTGTGCATGTCTTTATGTGGGTCTCGTATATGAAGTTCATTCAAATGTTCCATAGAAGATATTACTAGTGTTATTGAACTTGGGCCTGCCTTCTAGAAAGTGGTTTTGTGTTAGACTATGTGAAATTCACACTGAGTCAGCTCAGGGTGGGCTGTGGGGCTGTTTGGAAGTGAAAGTAAGACCACAAAAGTGAAAGTGAAAGTCACTCAGTTGTGTCTAACTCTTTGCAACCCCATGGACTGTATAGTCCACAGAACTCTCCAGGGCAGAACACTAGAGTGGGTAGCCTTACCCTTCTCCAGGAGATCTTCCCAACCCAGAGATCAAACCCAGGTCTCCCACATTGCAGGTGGATTCTTTACCAGCTGAGTCACAGGGGAAGCCCAAGAATACTGGAGTGGGTAGTCTATCCCTTCTCCAGCAGATCTTCCTGACCCAGGAATAGAACCAGGGTCTCCTGCATCGCAGGCAGATTCTTCACCAACTGAGCTATTGGGGAAGCAAGACCACGAAAGGGGGACCAGGTCAGTGGGCTGATGAAGTTGTTGGTGATGGGACAGACGTGGGATTGGACTGAAGCCGCAGGCGCGTAAACGGAAGGGAGGGCACATCCTGGCGATTCCCCCACCCCCCAGACACCTCCAACTGTGAGATCCATGAGCCTTGGCTGGTGTTGGAAGCAGGTGTGGAGGTGGGCGCGTTTGGAGCAGGCCCAGGCGCTGAGCTGGCATCAGAGGGCAGCGTGTGGGAGTCTGGAGCTTGTGCTCTGCGATGAGAGCCCCGCTGGCTTCCCTGTGGAGACTCAGGTCCGCCTGCTGGTCACGCCACGGGCTCCAGGGTCTGCGACCCCGCTCCGTAACCCTGCTTCTCCACGTGTTCCTGATGGGGACTTAGCGCGCTTTGTTCCTCTCTCTTTTCCAAGCTTCTGGTGTGCGAAGTGATGAAAACAGTGGAATCATTATAAAGGCTGGTTCGTGGCTGAGCCAGGTGTGCAGAACCAGGGCCACCAGGAGGAAGGGCTCAGCTACGTTCAGTGACAGCCAGCATCACGGAGTGCTCCTTGACACAATTCTACCCGAAACCAGCTCTCAGGTGAACGTGTGGGAGTTTAAGGCACAAACAAGAAGAATTTGCCCTGGGAAACAGAAGTGTGTGAGCATAGCAAAAGGAAAAGGAGAGGAGAGGAGATAGGATAAGGAACTTTCAGGGTGAAATGAGGCTTAAGAGGGAAGGGATAAGAGGAGAGCAGGCATAAGCAGCGGCTGGGGGGGGACTCGTCAGAGGGGCTGGCCTCGTCTCCAGGGACCCTCATCTCAGCCTCAGAAGTTCTTTGACCTTTGATGAAGCGTTCCTCAAAGTTTAATACACATGGAAATCACTGGTGCATCTTATGGAAATGCAGACTCCAATTCAGTTAGTCTAGGCCGTGGTCTGAGAGTTTCTGCATCTCTAACAAGCTCCCAGGAGAGGCTGCTGGTCTGCACACCTCCCTTGGAGCAGCAAAGATCTGATACTGGTGGTTGCTTTGTGTTCTGCTTTGTTTTACCTTAATAAAGAAGAGTGCACCGATCACTCAAATAATACATCTTATTTCTGTGGAGGCTGCTTATCTTTCTCCACCAGTAGGTAGGATCCCCAGGGGACTGCCCTTACTCCTCTTGTTCTCTGTTCAGGACCTACAACCATGGAACTCCCCTGTGGGCATGTTGCCCTCTCGGCGGGGGCAGTCAGCTCGGTCTTAAGACACATAGAATATGCTAAACATGCTCTGAAAAACTATTTTAGACTGAGTCGTTACCAGGCTTCAGTGGTTAATCACTGAGTCTGAGATTCTTGGTCTCAGGAAATGTAAACTGAATTTTAACATCCCAAGGGCTTCAGAGGAAAATCAAGCCTGTGCAGGGCGCTTTTTAACTCTGTTCCCAAGGTCTCTACACTGTGCACCAGCTACATGGCCAGGTACTAGATTCTTGGCAGGAAATAAATTATTTACATAGAATTCATAAAAGGAAATTTATAGATGGTTTCTCTTGCACTTAAACTTAGCATTTGGAAATTGCTTTAGCTTTCTAATTCCGCCTTGAGGTCGATCAATTGCATCCTGGATTAATTTGCTCTCCTGTGGGCTGTAGTCTGTTGATTTCAGGGCAAGCTTATGTAGAGTTGCCACTGCCTCTTTCAAAGAGAGAGACCCAAGTTTTAGATGTCTGATATATCCTCACAACAGATGGGAGGCTAGGAGTGGACTTGGAGATGAGAATGGCAGTCAACAAGCAATTACTTGTCCCTAGGGTTCGGTGGTGTTGGAGAAGTCTCTTGAGAGTCCCTTGGACGGCAAGGAGATCCAACCAGTGCATCCTAAAGGAAATCAGTCCTGAATATTCATTGGAAAGACTGACGCTGAAGCTGAAGCTGCAATCCTTTGTCCACCTGATGTGAAAAGCTGACTCATTGGACTAGACCCTGAAGCTGGGAAAGATTGAAGGCGGGAAGAGAAGGGGACAACAGAGGATGAGATGGTTGGATGGCATCACTGACCAGATGGACATGAGTTTGAGTGGACTCCAGGAGTTGGTGATAGACAGGGAGGCCTGGCATGCTGCAGTCCATGGGGTCGCAAAGAGTCCGACATGACTGAGTGACTGAACTGAACTGGGTCTCTAGAGAAGGACCAAGTTGGACTTTGACAACCATCATCATGAAACCCTCCTGGGGAAGAACAGTGGGTCCAGGACACCCCTGCTCCCTCATTTTGTCAGGTATGTAATTAATCATATCCTAAGGAAAAGAAAACTGGGTCCCACTTATTCTAACTTGGAGTAATTAAAGTCTACGCACAGGGGCTTCCCTTAATCATCTCTTTTACACACGGTAGTGTAGATATGTGTCAGGGATACTTTCTAAAAGCTCGTGCTGCCGTCTCCTTCCCCTGCTCTGTCCACAGGTCCAGTCTCTATGTGCGTTTCCATTTCTTCCTTGTGACTAGGTTCATCGGTCCAGTTTTCCTAGATTCCAGATACATGAGTTAATATGATATTTCAGACATACTTTATATTTTAAAATATCCACATAAATCCTAATACTACAAACTTAAATTGGATTCCAGTGGCATACATATGAAGTGCTGTGAAATATATTGTCTTCTACAGCAAGATCTTCTCAAGCATTCTTATTTTGTGTTCTCCGGTGGTACGATCACTCACTATTCCTCCTTTGACTTTTCACATCTGTTTTTTTTTTTACTGGAAATCATGTCTACTTTGTCCTAGCTCGAGCAACTGGAGAAATGAAACACAGGCAGAGACCTGAATAAAAAATAAAAAGACAATAAGAACTGAATTCAAGCTGCAAGGTTCTGACCGAGAGTTATGTCATTTTCACTCCCAAGGCTGATGTCTAAGGACGGGAGAGGGAAGGTGCGTTAGGGACATGCAGCTAACAGTCACTCATCCAAAATGTTCTCAACTTGGGTGGAGATGAAGTCCCTTCTGGTGCTGCTTCTGCCTCTCTAGGGACCCGTAGTCTTCGCTTCTCATCCGCACAGTCCCCCGGGTTCTTTCTAACTCACCTGATTTCTGGGGTCATGGATGGGACCTGCCTTGTAAGATAAAGTGCTGGCTCTGCAGTCGTGTCTGACTCCCGTGACCCCATGGACTGTGGTCCATCAGGCTCCTCTGCCCACGGGATTCTCCAGGCAAGAATTCTGGAGCGGGTTGCCATTTCCTTCTCTAGGGGATCTTCCCAAGCCAGGTATTAAACCTGGGTCTCCTGCATTGCAGAGATTCTTTACTATCTGAGCCACCAGGAAAGACCCTGTAAGATAAAGAAAGCAAAGGTGAGCTTCTTTTCAATGTCAACTGTGTGATAGAAATGTTACGTCATGCAGGCAACATTTAAAGGCAGCTCACCTTTCTGTCACTGCTTCTGGTGTCCACCTGCTCTCCATCATGAGCCTTCTGCCTCTATTCCGGTCTCCTCGGTTTCCTTCTCGGTCCACAGCTGGCTTAACTCCATCATGGCTCTGAAATGACTCCCAGCAAAGTCACTGTTCCCTGGAGAAGGGAATGGCAACTCACTCCAGGATTGTTGCCTGGAGAATTCCATGGACAGGGGAGCCTGGCAGACTACAGTCCCTGGGGTTGCAAAGAGTCAGACACAACCGAGCGACTGACACACAAGGTCTCTGATGCTTTGTGGTTGTAAACCCTAAGGGTGGCACTTCAGCCTTGTCTTGTTCCATCTTGAGTACAGGTGGTGCTGCCCACCACCCCTGCCTGTTGGAGCCTCTGCCCCATTCTCCTCTGAGATACATCATCCTCGTGTGTACTAATCATTTTATCTTGGTTTCCATTTGAGCTTCGCTTCTGCTTGTGAAATTAAATGTTAGTATCCTCAAGGTTCTGCCTTCCCTTCTCTGTTTACTCAACACGCTCACTCTGTGTAATTCCACCATCTACTCAAATCTCAAATCTAAAACCCACAGACTCAATGCCTGTACCTGCAGTTGAGACTCCCTTCCGGGTTCCAGACTCCTTTATCCAGTTGGTTGACGGTGCTTGCTCCACTTAGATAAAGCACAGGCTTCTGCAACTGGAAAAGTCTACTTGTCAACAACTGAGCCAATATTCTTCTCATTTTTTAAACAATTAATCTATTTGGCCGATCGTAGTTGTAGTTGCGATGCTTTGGCTCAGTTGTCTGGCTGCATGTGGGACCTGAGTTCCCTGACCAGGGATCGAACCTGCGTCCCCTGCACTGCAAGGCGGATTCTTAACCATTGGACCACCAGGGAGGTCCCCACGAGTGCATCTCCTTTCTCTTCCTGATTTCTCCACCAACTGTGACTCTCCCTCAGTGAGCGACTACCAGTTGGCCATCGGCAGAGCATCCTGGACTAACCTTTTCACCTTACTCTGTATCCAGACAACAAGTAAAGCCTGCCAGTTGCACCTCTCATATACCGGCTGCATATTCCCCTCCACACTCCCAACTCTTCCACGGCTTGGCCTCTGCAGGCACCTGCTCACCCGGGTTCTCCTGTCACTCAGGATTGTCCCATCCAACTGTCTTCTGCACTGAGGTCAGCTGCCTGGCAGATGCAACCGGAGTCTGTGCCGGTCACCTTCTAAAGTATGATCTAGCAATGGCCTGTTGCTCACTAAAGGGAAGATAAAGCTCTTTAAACCTAGTCAGGGGCTGCATTTCCAGCATCACCCTCAATATTCTGCTCACACATACTGTTCACCATGTTGCCAAACCCAGTGTTCAAAGTGCTGGTCACTCAGTCGTATCTGACTCTTTGCGACCCCAGGGATTGTAGCCCCCCAGGCTCCTCTGTCCATGGGATTTCCCAGGCAAGAATGCTGGAGTGGGTTGCCATTTCCTCCTCCAGGGGATCCTCTCAACCAGAGGGATCAAACTCAGGTCTCCCACGTTAAAGGCAGATTCTTTACTATCCGAGCCACCAGGGAAGCCCAGCCAAACCCAGGGTCATGTTCAAAGCATTCTACAGCCAGCCATGTAGGGAGACTAACTAGTCAACTAGATGCTGGCCACAGGCGGGTGCGAGGTCACAGAGGCACCATCCTGTGCCAGATGCCAACCCTTCAGGCTGCATGGTGGGAAGAGTGGTCCTGGGGAGGGTGTGGGGTCATCAAAGGCCCAGACCAGAGGGTATTTACTACCTGCACTTAGATATTTCATTATCTTGGTGTAGCCAGAGTTGTGCATATTCGCTGAGGCTAACCCCACTCACTCACCTTCTCAAGTTGCTCCTTCCACACTCAGATACTCAGATGACTCTTAGAAATCTTCACATTTCAGCCCAGCTGCACCAACCCCCTTGGTCTCAGATTATATGTCATTTTCTCAGAAGGGCATCCCACCTCCTGCTGTCACCACCAAATATGTGGTGCAGCCTCCTTGCTGGTTTCTCAGAGTAGTAGCTCTTTCCATTTGTCTTTGCTGTAATTTAATTATCTTTTAAATACAATTTTAATTTTTCTGTCTCCCACTGCACTATGATTTTGATTGGAACAGGGCGTGCACAGCCATGAGATGTACTCCTGATGGGTGAACATAACTTGTAAAATAGTCAAGCACCACTCATGCTTCCAGAATGAAAGATAGTCCTTGAAGGGTCTGGGATGCTGGAAACCTTGCAGGCTGCATCTTGTCCAGGCCTGGGACACGCTGCATATGTGATCTTGAAATAATTCCTCGAAACTTCCAGATCTACAGTAAAAATGCCTCCCTTCTGAGGGGATTTTAGGGGAGAATGGAGACATGTATATGGATGGCTGAGTCACTTCACTGTTCACCCGAGACTATCACAACATTATTTGTTGATCAGCTATCCCCTGATACAAAATAAAAGGTTGAGATTTAAAAAATGCCTCCCTTTCCTGCCTCACAGGATTGATGGGAATATGAAATGGAATTCAGACTCTAAAGGTGATTTGTAAAATGCAAAGTGAGACCTAATTTTAAGACATCATCATTAAGATATATTGAAGAATATTGGACTTCTAATAGAAATGTGTTATTGAGAGTTTCATTAACTGTACTTTGAAGAATGTGGCTTTTGGATTAATGGAGGCACAACTCAACCAGGAGAAATAATCAGGCTTGCTCCCGACCTCCCATCGCCCTGTTATTCTCCATCCTCCCTCCCTTTCTGCTTCCTCCTCCTGCTTGTCTCTTTCTCCTCCCTCTTTCCCTTCCTCCCCGCTTCTCCTTCTTCTCTCTTCTCCTCCTTCCTCCTCTTCTTCATATCACGTTCCTTTATGATTTTCACAATAGGCTATCTTGAGACGTCCTCACTACGCCAGAGCGTGCCCTGGGAGTAAAATGCATCCTAGAGGGGCCAGGTTTCACATTTCCCCCAGGTGCCACAGCTGGTGACACGTATATGTGCATGTATGTGTCAGCTGTACCTCCAGCCTCCACACTGCACACACCTCTGGGCTCTGGAAGGGACGTTGATCTGCACACACCTCTGGGCTCTGGAACGGACGTTGATCTGCACACACTCAGGAGCCACAACACGTGGTACAAGAATGAAGCCGGGGAAAGAGACTCTGCTGGGCTCCACTGTCTCACCGGGGAGGGTTCTCTGGGTGACAAAGAGACAGTGTAAGATGAGAATCCACAGGACTCTGCTCCATCAGCCTGGGATGCTGAAGATTCTTGGGAGGTTCTGGTAGATGGGTTGGTGCCTGGAAGATACTGCAAATAAATTTAAGAGCTAGACTGAATGTTCCCGGCTCTCTCTAACTGATAACAGAATCTGTTTCACAGGTGCTAATAGTGCATTCCTCAATGGCCCAAGGGGTAAAGAATCCACCTTCATTTCAGAAGAATAGGGTTCAGTCCCTGGATCAGGAAGTTTGCCTGGAGGCGGAAATAGCAACTGACTCAAGTATTCCTGCCTGGAAAATCCCATGGACAGAGGAGCCTGGAGGGCTGCAGGCCATGGGTTGTAGTGAGTTGGACCTAACTGAGCAACTGAGCACGTGTGAAGAGAGACAGTCTGTGTACAGGCCACTTCAGTTCAGTTGAGTCGCTCAGGCATGTCGGACTCTATGCTACCCATGGACTGCAGCACACCAGGCTTCCCTGGCCTTTACAAACTCCAGCAGCTTGTTCAAATTCATGTCCATCGAGTCGCTGATATCATCCAACCATCTTATCCTCTGTCATCCCCATCTCCTGCTTTCAGTCTTTCCCAGCATCAAGGTCTTTTCCAATGAGTCTGTTCTTCCCATCACATGGCCCAAGTGTTGGGGCTTCAGCCTCAGCTTCAGTCCTTCCAATGCATATTCAGGACCAATCTCCTTACGATTGATTGGTTTGATCTCCTTGCTGTCCAAGGTACTCAAGAGTCTTCTCCTACACCACAGTTCAAAGGCATCAAGTCCTTGGTGCTCAGCTTTCTTTATGGTCCAACTCTCACATCCATACATGACTACTAGAAAAGCCATAGCTTTGATTAGATGGACCTTTGTCTGCAAAGTAACATCTCTGCTTTTTAATATGCTGTCTTGCTTGGTCATAGCTTTTCCTCCAAGGAGCAATTATCTTTTAATTTCATGGCTGCAGTCACCATCTGCAGTGATTTTGGAGCCAAAGAAAACAAAGTCTGCCATTGTTTCCATTGCTGCCCCATTTATTGACCATGGAGTGATGGGACCAGAAGCCATGATCTTCAATTTCTCAATGTTGAGGCTTAAGTCAACTTTTTCACTCTCTTCTTTCACTTTCATCAAGAGGCTCCTTAGTTCCTCTTCACTTTCTGCCATAAAGGTGGTGTCCTCTGCATATCTGAGGTTGTTGGTATTTCTCCTGGCAATCTTGATTTCAGCATTTGCTTCATCCAGCCTGGCATTTCTCATGATGTACTCTGCATATAAGTTAAATAAGCAAGGTGACAATATACAGCCTTGACATACACCTTTTGCAGTTTAGAATCAGTCCTTTGTTCCATGTCTGGTTCTAATGGTTGCTTTTTGACCTGAATACAGATTTCTCAGGAGGCAGGTAAGGTGATCTGCTATTCCCATTTCTTGAAGCATTTTCCACAGTTTTTTTTTGTGATTCACACAGTCAAAGGCTTTAGCATAGTCAATGAAGTAAAAGTAGGTGCTTTTTCTGGAATTCTCTTGCTTTTTTATGATCCAACAGATGTTGGCAATTTGATCTCTGATTCCTCTGCCTTTTCTAAATCCAGCTTAAACATCTGGAAGTTCTCAGTTCACATACTGTTGAAATTTGGCTTGGAGGATTTTGAGCATTACTTTGCTAGCATGTGAGATGAGTGCAATTGTGTGGCAGTTTGAGCATTCTTTGACATTGCCTTTCTTTGGGATTGGAATGAAAACTGACCTTTTCCAGTCCTGTGGCCACTGTTGAGTTTTCCAAATTTGCTGGCATATTGAGTGCAGCACTTTCACAGCATCATCTTTTAGGATTTGAAATAGCTCAGCTGTAATTCCATCACCTCCACTAGCTTTGTTCATAGGGATGCTTCCTAAGGCCCACTTGACTTCACATTCCAGGGTGTCTGGCTCTAGGTGAGTGATCACACCATCATGGTTATATGGGGGCATTAAGATCTTTTTTGCATAGTTCTTCTGTGTATTCTTGCCACCTCTTCTTAATATCTTCTGCTTCTGTTAGGTCCATGCGATTTCTGTCATTTTTTGTGTCTCTTTGCTTGAAATGTTCCTTGGTATCTCTAATTTTCTTGAAGATAACTCTAGTTTTTTTTCCCCATTCTGTTGTTTTCCTCTATTTCTTTGCACTGATCACTGAGGAAGGCTTTCTTATCTTTCCTTACTATTCTTTGGAACTCTGCATTCAGATGCTTTTATCTTTCCTTTTCTCCTTTGCCCTTAGCTTGTCTTCTTTTCTCAGTTATTTGTAAGGCCTCCTCAGACAAACATTTTGTTTTTTTGCATTTCTTTTTCTTGGGAATGGTTTTGATCACCACCTCCTATACAATGTTTTGAACCTCCATCCATAGTTCTTCAGGCACTCTGTCTATCAGATATAATTCCTTTAATCTATTTGTCGCTTCCACTGTATAATCCTAAGGGATTTGATTTAGGTCATACTTGAATGGTCTAGAGATTTTCCCTACTTTCTTCAATTTAAGTCTGAATTTTGCAATAAATTCATGATCTGAGCCACAGTTAGCTCCCGGTCTTGCTTTTGCTGACTGTATAGAGCTTCTCCATCTTCAGCTGTGAAGAATGTAATCAGTCTGATTTTGGCGTTGACCATCTGGTGACATCCATGTGTAGAGTCGTCTCTTGTGTTGCTGGAAGAGGGTGCTTGCTATGACCAGCGCATTCAAGTGGCAAAACTCTGTTAGCCTGTGTTCTGTTTCTTGCCAAACTTGCCTATTTCTCCAGGTATCTCTTGACTTCGTACTTTTACATTCCAACCCCCTGTGATGAAAAGGACATCTTTGGTGTTCATTCTAGAAGGTCTTGTAGGTCTTCACAGAACTGTCAACTTCAGCTTCTTCAGCATTAGTGGTTGGGGCATAAACTTATATTCTGTGTACAGATAAAATATTTCAACCTTCTATTAAAGGAAAACTGACATTTCCTGGCTGGAAGATGGGTGAGGGATGAACCATATATGTATCACGATGCTAATGCTCAGTGTCTTTGCTCAACCTTCTGAAGAGATGCTGAGTGTGGCTGGGAAAGTTCCAGGTGACCTGAAGTCCACCTTCATCCTGTGCTTGGTGGAGTGTCCAGTATTCATTATCTAACACTGGCCAAGAATTTTCTATTGCTTTATGCATCATATCAGAGGCTTTGCTATCTTCCCAGTAGAAGAAGACAGTATGCTATAAAATGTTAATAAAACATAATTCAAAAATAAAGTAAAATGTAATTCAACAAACTCATTGTTCATTTATTTTTTGGATAAGATATTATTTCATTTTCTACTGAGTTATAATTAACACAGGAAATTAAAAGATGCTTGCTCCTTGGAAGAAAAGTTATGACCAACCTAGAGAGCATATTAAAAAGCAGAGACATTACTCTGTCGACAAGTCTGTCTAGTCAAAGCTATGGTTTTTCCAGTAGTCCTGTATGGATATGAGAGTTGGACTAAGAAGATAGCTGAGTGCCATAGAATTAATGCTTTTGAACTGGTGTTGCAGAAGACTCTTATGAGTCCCTTGGACTGCAAGGAGATCCAATCAGTCCATCCTAAAGGAAATCAGTACTGAATATTCATTGGAAGGACTGATGCTGAAGCTGAAGTTCCAGTATTTTGGCCACATGATGCGAAGAACTAACTCGGAAAAAACCCTGATGCTGGGAAAGATTGAAGGCAGGAGGAGAAGGGGACGGCAGAGGTTGAGATGGTTGGATGGCATCACTGACTCGATGAACACAAGTCTGAATAAACTCTAGGAGTTGGTGATGGGCAGGGAAGCCTGGCATGCTGCAGTCCTTGGGATCGCAGAGAGTCAGACACAACTGAGTGACTGAACTGACTGATTATATTAGTTTCAGGTGTACAACATGGTGATTAGATCGTTTATACATTATGAAATGATTATCACAATGCAAGTGGGAAGAAAGCATTTTGTTATTGGTCTCGTATTTCAGCTGTAGCTTCACAGCTAATTTACTTTCATTGTTTTTGTTTAGTCACTAAATCATGTCCGATTCTTTGAAACCTTGGTGGACTGTAGCCCGCCAGGCTCCTCTGCCCATGGGAATTTTCCAGGCAAGAATACTGTAGTAGGTTGCTATTTCCTCCTCCAGGGGATCTTCCTGACCCAAGGATCAAACCTGTAGGCAGATTCTTTACCTTTGAGCCATTAGGGAAGACCTAATTCACTTTTACTGTTTACTTTATCTGAGGGGAAAAATGGTACATCCTATGAAAATATGATATATGAAGATAGTGTGAAAAGAAACTTGTTCTACATAAATATAAGGTATGTATGTATGCATATATATATAT
>SJYQ01006140.1:780154-794608 GCA_006410935.1 Redunca redunca | reverse complement strand
ATATATATATATATATTTTTTTTTTTTCCCCTTAAGAAGAGAGCTTGTGAACAAGGAATAGCTTGGTTGGTAAAGTTTTGACCCACTTTTTTCACCTAGGATGGTTACTAAAACTTTCAGGAATTGAGGAAGATCATTAAGTGAGTATGTTATCTGGAGAAGGAAATGGCAACCCACTCCAGTACTCTTGCCTGGAAAATCTCATGGATGGAGGACCCTGATAGGCTACAGTCCATGGGGGTTACAAAGAGTTGGACAGGACTGAGTGACTTCACTTTCACTATCTGTGCCCTGAAGCCTGAACTTGATGTTAACTAGGCATGTGACCTTGGCAAATGAATGAATTTTACCTGGATGGACTGTGTGGCCTTTGTCTCTGACGTCAATTGGAGAGGGGGCCACCTGCAGGAAGCCCACCCAGCCTTGGTGTCAGGCTCCTGTTATTGCCCTTTAGTCCCTAAGTCCTGTCCTACTCTCTGTGACCCCATGGACAGCAGCACACAGGCCTCCCTGTCCTTCGCTATCTCCCAGAATTTGCTCAAACTCATGCCCATCGTGTCAGTGATGCCATCCAACCATCTCATCCTCTGTCATCCCCTTCTCCTCCTGCCTTCAATATTTCCCAGCATCAGCGTCTTTTCCAGTGAGTCGGCTCTTCGCATCAGATGGCCAGAGTATTGGAGCTTCAGCATCAGTTCTCCCAATGAATATTCCTTTATTCCAGGGTTGGTTTCCCTCGGGATTACCGGGTTTGGTCTTCTCGCTGCCACTCTCCTGGGGCTCCCCTAACCGTGGACCAGCTGGGCCAGGAATTTGTCGTTTCACAGTCCCAGGGGCCAGCAGTCCACAGTCAGGGTGCTGGCAGGGTTGTGTTGTCCCTGAAGCCTCCAGGGGAGAGTTCTCCCTTCCTCTCAGCTTCTAGTGCTTGCTGGCTGTCCTGGCTTCCCTTGGCTTGTAGACACATCCCTTCTGTCTCTGCCTGCATCATCACTTGAGGGTCCCCTGTGGGTATCTGGTTTCTGTGCATCCTCTTCAATTAGAAAGACACCAGCCACTGGGCTGGTACCATGGATGCAGTGTGCCCTCATCTGAACCTGACTCTGTCTGCAAAGAGCCTATTTCCAAGTAAACTCCCAGCCACAGGTACTAAGGATGAGGACCCAGCATGTCTTTGGGGGACATAATTCAATCAACAGCAGCGTCTCAGCTGTCCCCAACGTGAGGGTAAGGAATGAGGGCTCATCCAGCTGGGGCTTATCTTACGAGGGCTTATCTTTCTCCCTGTCTCCCTTCCTGGCAACATGCTTTGTGTGTTCTAAGCGGCATTTCATGCTGCACTTCGACAGGTGACTCTACCCAACCCCGTCTGAAGGGCTTGAATAGAAAGTTATTTGAAATTCAGGTTTGGACAAAACCTCCTCTATAGGAAGCAGGATAAAAAAAAAAAAATCATTTTCCTCTGCCATATTTCCATGCCTCACAATGAAGATGAAAACATAGTCTATTTCAAGTAAAGCCAATCAAGCCAAGCAAAATGTAAGCACCTCACAAATATTAAACATTCACCTAATTATGCATTTGACTGCTGTGATTGTTCAGTTTTGTTAAATGATACTTCCAATGCCCCACTAAGTTAGAAATGGTCCTTTTTCTCATAGGAATAGTTAATCATTAAAAATATATATATATTAAACTTTAGCTCCCAATGTAGAAATCTATGTGAACAGGAAAAGGAGAAATTTGAATCCACAAAGAATAATAAAGGACAGCATGTCCGCAGTGAGTTAGAGAAAGTCAGAATCGAGAGCTCTGCTTCACAGCCTTCCCTGAGGTCTGCTGCTGCTAAGTCACTTCAGTCGTGTCCAACTCTGTGCGACCCCATAGACGGCAGCCCACGAGGCTCCCCCATCCCTGGGATTCTCCAGGCAAGAACACTGGAGTGGGTTGCCATTTCCTTCTCCAATGCATGAAAGTGAAAAGTGAAAGCGAAGTCACTCAGTCATGTCCGACTCTTAGGGACCCCATGGACTGCAGCCCACCAGGCTCCTCCGTCCATGGGATTTTCCAGGCAGGAGTACTGCAGTGGGGTGCCATTACTGAGGTCTAGGCCACCTCATTTTACTTCAGCAGCAATGAGTGTCTGCCAGCAGAGTTTCCTTGAATGGTAAAGACTTCAGACCTCTGGCCATTGGCTGCCACCAGGAAGAGCCATCATTAATTAGCAAAAATTGGTGCTTGTGTAGCAGTTTTTCTCCAAGGATCTGGAAACAATATGCGTGGCTGCCTCGTTAACCAATAATAGGAGGCTGGTGGTCTCACTACAGTTGACCTCTGTGGGAGGTGATGACAAATGCGGATTGTTTCCTTTGGTGAATCTACGTCTGGTAGATGTTGCTCTGTAATCCCCCTCGGGTGTCCTCACGACAGATAACGTGTGCACCGTGGCCGGCCTGGCAAAGAGCTTTCTGTATACCTATTTTACCAAGGCATCCTTGGAATGCTATTTTGACATCATTGCTGAAATTCTAATTCAAACCTCATCTTTTCATTTTGCCTTGGCAAATTATGTCAATTGGGACATGCCTGTGGAAAATTAAAGCTACTTTTCAAGAACAGGAAGAAAAGAAAAACATAAATGGCATGCTTTAATAAATGAAACAGGCAAAAAGGATATAGTTTGACATTCTTTAAGACTGATATTAATAATAATCCCTAAATCTCTAAAGGGACATTATGGAATTTACACATTATAAAAAAAACCTAGGGGCACAAATGGAAAAGAAAATTTATTCTCTCTTCCCATATCTTCCTAGGCATTAAGAAACTATTTATATAGTTTATATGAATTATTGTAGGAATCCAGGCATCTCAAAAAACAGTTGCTAAGCATTCAGCATTATGCAGAATCATCTAATATATTTGTTAGGACAGTTTTTGTTTTCTAAAACCATGGAAATGGGTCATGGACCAAGCAGTTCTGAAAAATAAATGCACTTGTAAGAAAAAGTGCATATTAGGACATTAATCCATCAGAATTCTGGTATGTTGAATGAGTCCGAGAAAAGGATAACTCATGAGAAAATCTAACTGCTATAACTTCAAAGAGAGTTTTGCTCTAAAATTTCTTTAGGAAATGTTGACTATTCAACTAAAGTTAGAATCACACCTTTGGGAATGAGAGAAATAGCACACTGATGTTTTTTCAGAGCTTGTGAATGTGTTTTTCTGTGTGGGGGACACGGTCCCAGCTCGTCCCAAAGCCCCCCCTGTCGTGGATCTTGCCCTCGGCCCAGAGCAGTCTCCCAACAACGTTGTTCTCCACTCCATATCCTGTCTGCCTGGGTTCCAGCACAGTTTTGATTTAAATCACTAACACTGTTCCGTGATGGCTGGAGCTTCTACTTGCAACATGTCTTTCCTTCCTTAATTTTTGTCTCTTGTTAATGACCTGCTGACTCCTGAGATACCACGTGATCTGGTCCACATTCCATTTCTATGTCAGAACAGTAAGCAGAATATTCCAAACCTTCCTAATCTGGCATCAGATCAGCAACGCTTCATTTCACACTTGAAATCTTTTACTTTTTTTTTTTAAGATTCCACATATAAGCAATATTACATGATATTTGTCTTTCTCGGTTTGATTTATTTTCCTATAGTTACCAGAGGGTAAGGGGGGAGGGATGAATTGGGAATCTGTGATTGACATACATACACTGGATGTGTGCTCAGCCGCTTCAGTCGTGTCCGACTCTTTGCAGCCCCATGGACCGTAGCCCACCAGACTCCTCTGTCCATGGGGGTTCTTGGCAAGAATACTGGAGTGGGTTGCCATGGCCTTCTCCAGGGGATCTTCCCCACCCAGAGATCAAACCCACATCTATGTCTCCTGCATTGCAGGTGGATTCTATACCCACTGAGCCCCTTGTGAAGCCTCATATATGCACTGCTATGTATAAAATTGTTAACTAATAAGGACCTACTGCATCGCACAAGGAACACTGCTCAGAACTCTGTAATGACCCGCATGGGAAAAGACTCCAGACCAGAGTGGCCATATGTGTGTGTAGCCGGCTCACCTTGCTGTGCGCCTGAAACTACCGCAGCACTGCGAGTCAACTGTAACTCCAATAAAAATCAATTTTAAAAGCTAATTGTGAAAAGCAATACTTTACAAAACTGATATAATAAATATTTCTTATAAATATGAAAAGAAACCTTTTTACCTCATAGACGTTTAAAATGAAGCAAACCCCACAAAGGAAGACACTGGGTGTTTTATGTTTCATTGTGAAAGATGCCTGTATACTCAACCCGAGGCTCAGGTTACAGCAACAGTAAACAGGCTGAGACCACGCTCACTAGCTTTAGTTGAGCTCTGGCTTTCTGCACAAAAGCCCACCCCCACCCCCCAGCTTTTCTCATACTCTGTTTACGGCACAGACACACACAGAAGCATCTCACACATGCCGAACCACTTCCCATGTCTCTTAATTAAAGTCCCGTGCAGCAAGTTCATTGTGGAACGCATTATCAACATGTCCCCACTGATTACAGAAGCAAGACCGTCAAAGGCAGGCAGCATCACGTCACCTGCCAGGCACCTGCTCATCAGACGCCTCAGGCCCAGCACACTTGCTAGTGTAAACACACCACACAGAGTAAACTCTTCACTAGATGGGAGGATGGCTCAGGAAAGACTTCAGTCAGAGATCCTGAAGTAGACTGGAAGAGAAAGCACCGTTCCACTAACACGGTTAAGTGCCGATTGCAGCGACATGAATAGACATAGAGATTGTCATACTACGTGGAGTCAGACAGAGAAAGATAAATATCATATGATATTGCTTATATGTGGAATCTAGAATAAAGGGTACAAATGAACTTATGCACAAGACAGAAATAGAGTTGTGGATGTAGAAAGCAAACTTATGGTTACCAAGGGCGTAAAGGTGGATGGATAAATTGGGAGGCTGGGATTGACGTATCCACACTGGTATATATGAAACTGATAACTATGATAAGGGCTTCCCCAACATCTACTTCTGCTTTATGGGCTATGCTAAAGCCTTTGTGTGGATCACAACAAACTGTGGAAAATTCTTCAAGAGATGGGAATACCAAACCACCTGACCTGCCACCTGAGAAATCTGTATGCAGGTCAGGAAGCAACAGTTAGAACCAGACATTGAACAATGGACTGGTTGCAAACTGGGAAAGGAGTATGTCAAGGCTGTGTATTGTCACCCTGCTTATTTAACTTCTATGCAGAGTACATCATGCAAAATGCCAGGCTGGATGAAGGGGGAAAGGACAAACCTTTTAATTGCCAGGAGAAATATCAATAACCTCAGACAAGCAAATGACACCATCCTTGTGGTAGAAATTGAGGAGGAATTAAAGAGCCTCTTGATGAAAGTGAAAGAGGAGAGTGAAAAAGTTGGCTTAAAATTCAACATTCAAAAAATGAAGATCATGGCATCTGGTCCCATCACTTCATGGCAAATAGATGGTGAGACAATGGAAACAGTGACAGACTTTATTTTCTTGGGCTCCGAAGTCACTTCAGATGGTGACTGCAGTCATGAACTTAAAAGACGTTTGCTCCTTGGAAGAAAAGCTATGACCAACTTAGACAGCATATTCAAAATCTGAGACATTACTTTGCCAACAGAGGTCTGTATAGTCAAAGCTTATGGTTTTTCCAGTAGTCATGTATGGGTGTGAGATTTGGATCATAAAGAAGTCTGAGAGCTGAAGAATTGATGCTTTTGAGCTGTGGTGTTGGAGAAGACTCTTGAGAGTCCCTTGGACTGCAAGGAGATCCAACTGGTCCATCCTAAAGGAAATCAGTACTGAATATTCATCGGAAGGACTGACGCTGAAGCTGAAGCTCCAATAGTTTGGCCATGTGATGCGAAGAGCCATTTCATTAGAAAAGACCCTGATACTTGGAAAGATTGAAGGCAAGAGAAGGCAACAAAAGAGGATGAGATGGTTGGAGGGCATCACTGACTCAATGGACAAGAATTTGAGCAAGCTCTGTTGAAAGCTTATGGTGAATGATCTTGGATTTGTGATCTCTGAAGAAGATTTAGCTTTGGGACCAGGGACCAGTCTTGATTACTCAAGAGCTTTTGTGTAGCAGAGTTTTATTAAAGTTTAAGAGGGACAGGGAAAGCTTCTGACACAGACATCAGAAGGGAGTCAGAGAGCACCCCCCTCGCTAGTCTTAGCAAGGGAGTTATATGCTTTTCCAAATGTGTCACGGTTGTAAAGATCTTACCAGACCCACTCCCATAATATACATTTTAACATAACAGGATTAGTCAGAAGGTTTTCAGGAAGGAGAAACTGTCCTCAAGCTGGATACACTGTTGGTATATAATCCTTAGTATATTGTTTAAACTGAGTTGTGTTGTGTAATCATCAGTTCTGGGCTTAAAGAAAAAAAAAAAAAAACCCACACATTTTATGTCACTAAGACTAAGGAATGTAGAGAAAAAAAGAAAGAAGTTTTGTCCTTTCCCCCTTCTTGAGAATTCCAGACTCCTATCTCCTCTTCAAGAGCTCCAGACCCTTTTCTCCTCCTCAGGAACCCCGGGCTTCTTATCAGCCTGCCTAAGGATTGAGTCACTGGGAGATGGTGAAGGACAGGGAAGCCCGGCGTGCAACAGTCCACGGCATCGCAAAGAATCAGACACGGCGGAGCAACTGAACAAGGGCGTCCCCAGTGACTCAGCGGGTGAGGAGTCCACCTGCAATGCGGGAGGCATGGGTTCCACTCCTAGATTAGGGAGATCCCCTGAAGAAGGAAATGGCAGCCCACTCCAGTATTCTTGCCTAGGAAATCCTCTGGACAGAGGAGCCTGGTGGAATACAGTCCATGGGGTTGCAAAGATTTGGACACAAATGAGCCCACACGCCTAAGGACCAGCTGCATAGCACAAGGAACTCTGCTCAGTATTCTGTAACAACTAACCTGGGAAAAGAATCTAAAACAGAGTAGACACAAGTGTATGTATCAATGATTCAGCTTGCCACACAGCAGAAACTAACAGCATTATAAATCAACTATAAGCCAATTAAAGCTAATTTTTAAAAAATCCAATGATGAAAACCTAATTGAAACAGCTTCTTGAATTAACCCTCTAGGCTTTCTCTACTGAAAAACCCAACCCAAATTCCAGAGAGAGATATTTCACAACCTTCCTGCTTCCTATATTTTTGGAGGTTGTGTGACATTTGAATGTGCCATGACTTTTTAGGGTTTAGTTTCCTATGAATGAAGGCAGATCTGTGTGTCACATGACAGTTTTGAAAGTTAAGTCAGAGAAGGTGTGGGGAATGCTTCATCTAAAGTAAAGGGAAAGATCACTCTGCCCTTGTCTTTTTATTTTTATTCTGCTGTATTAAAATTCTCCATCTCTAACCACAGGTTGAGTTATCCTCAGAGAGTGTTAGTCGATCTGTCGTGACGGACTCTTTGCTACTCCATGAACTGGGGCCCACCAGTCTTTGCCCGTGGGATTTTCCAGGCAAGAATACTGGAATGGGTTGTCATTTCCTTCTCCAGGTGATCTTCCCAACCCAGGGATCGAACCCAGGTCTCCTGCATTGCAGGCAGGTTCTCTTGCATTGCAGACAGACCCTCAGAGAGATGTCAGTTTAAAACCTTGGCATTCCTTCCACTTTCCTCAAGTTCCTATGAGATATTCCCATGCCTCCCTTCAGTTCTGACACTTCTGCTGAGCGTTGCTGGTGTACGTAAGTGTTTAGTTCAGTTCAGTTCAGTTGCTAAGTCTTGTCCAACTCTCTGTGACCCCATGGACTGCAGCACACCAGTCTTCCCTGTCCTTCACTATCTTCCAGAGTTTGCTCAAATTCATGTCCACTGAGTCACTGATGCCATCCAACCGTCTCATCCTCTGTCATCCCCTTCTCTTCCTGCCCTTAATCTTTCTCAGGGTCAGAGTTTTTTCCAATGAGTGAGCTCTTCACATCACATGGCCAAAGTATTGGAGCTTCAGCTTCAGCATCAGTCCTTCCAATGAAAATTCAGGGTTGATTTCCTTTAGGATGGCCTGTTTGATCTCCTTGCTGTCCAGTGTTTCACAAAAGTACCCTGATGGACGTTTGGATGACCACCTAGGGCTCCCCCAACACCACTCTCTCTTCTCCACATCAGCCTGCTGGTCAGAAAATGGGAGGTTAAGGGCCAAGCCCTGGGGCAGAGCCTGCTGGCCTGTACCCTCACTGGGAGGAGCACCTCCCCTCCAGATGTGTCCTAGAGGGATTTGTGTGTTTAGGAATCAGTGAACTCACCTATCTTCTATTGTGCGGAAACTCCTAAAGACACCTGCACCGTCCCCAAACAACCCCTATTCCATGAAAGGCACTCAAGTTCGAGGGTCAGGAGAGTGGGGCGGGCTAGCACCTAGATGCAACCTTTGGCCTCACCTTAGGGGTCTGGGTCCTCTGCGGCCACATGCTGAGAACACCGACATCCCGGCCAGGAAGCACCCTCTGTACGTGCACAGTGTGTACAAGTGAGCTAATGGACCCACACATCCGCATCCAGGTGACAGGACGCTTGCTGGGCCAGCCCCTGCCGGTGGCAGGGCGTGCGGGAATCTCTGCACCACTCTCCACTCTGAGGTCCACAGCCTTTCTTCTTGGCAGAGTTTCCAAGCTATGGGGGTGACCCACCTGTCGATGGAGTTTGGGGCCGTTTTAAACAACTAAATTATAGAGCAGAGTGGAGCAGAAGCCAGCACAGATATAAAGGTAGGGTGGTTTGGGGAGCCTTCTATTGGGGCCCACATACACGGAGTGTGTGTGTGTGTGTGTGTGTGCGCGCGTGCCTGTGTGTGTGCGTGCACGTGTGCCCCTGTGTGTGTCTTTCTGTGTGGTGCATGTGCATGTGTGCCTGTGTATGTGTGTGTGTGTGTGTGCATGTGCGTGTGCAAGTGTGTGCACGCGTGTGCATGTGCCTGTGTGTGCACACCTGTGTGTGCATGTGTGTGTGCACGCGTGTGCTTGTGTGTGCATGTACGTGTGCTTGGGCCTCTGTGTGTGTGTGCTTGTGCATGTGTGTGCCTCTGTGTGTGTGTGCTTGCCTGTGTGTGTCTGTATGTGTGTGTGTGTGTGTGTGTCTGTGTGTGTGTGTGCTTGCCTGTGTGTGTCTGTATGTGTGTGTGTGTGTGTGTGTGTCTGTGTGTGTGTGTGCCCACCTTTGAGGATGCGCTGGACCGACTCCCCCTGGACGGCTCCTGCCTCTGGAGTCAGCCGACACACAGCAATGGGGTGCAGGACTGGGTGAGTGGTCTGGAGCAGACTGCGTTCTCCGCCTGGAGGCTCAGCCTCTATAACGTTTCTCCAACTCAAAGAAGCACAACTGTATTCATCTTAACATTTTAGAAAGCAAGATGCGTTTGAAAGCTGATTTGTGCACTCAGCGTAGTTCTTTCCTGTTTGAACTCTGGGAAACTATTCTTAGGTTGATAAAACACGTCAGAATTATTGCCCTCTGAAAAGTCAACAAAATTGCATGTGTTCTCCCAAGTATTGAGCGTGGAGATAAAATGAATCTGAACATGACAGAAATCCCACTTATCAAACGGGGAGACGTGCCGCCTCATGCTCTGGGGGCACAGGCTTCAGTGACTTCAGAGATGTGAGCACCATCAACTCCCTCCATCAATAAGGAGGGACTGCGGCGGAGGGTCGGGGCCCCGCAAACCCAGCTCTCCTGCCCCTGTGCCTCAAACACGTGACTCAAGTGCAATTCCATTTCAGCATCTTCCTTTTAAATAACGTGAGGACTCACGCAAAGGAGCAGTTTTGGCTGGAAATGCACTTTGTGGCCTTTACACTTAATGACACAATGGATAACTTGGCATGCAGCAGTTGTTTTCCTAGTTCTGTTCTATTTTAAGTGATTTTATTAGAATCAGTCCTCAGGGGCTGCTGAATCAAGCTGTAAAATCCTTTCTTCATGTTGCCAAGCTAGCTTTGAAAAATGGTATGCTAATTATCAATACTAGCAGGGTATGACGTTTCTAAGACATTATTGTCTCAGAATCGACTCATCGGCATTATTTATTTCCTTAGGTAGGGGCTTCCCTGGTGACTCTGATGGTAAAGAATCTGCCTACAATGCGGGAGACCTGGGTTCAATCCCTGGGTCTGGAAGATTCCCTGGAGAAGGAAATGGCAACCCACTCCAGTTCCTGCCTGGAGAATCCCATGGGCAGAGAAGCCTGGTGGGCTACAGTCCATGGGGTTGCAAAGAGCTGGACACAACTGAAGAAGTGACTAACACTTAGCACTTTGAGAAACAAGATATTACAATGTCGTTTTCTTCTGCATGTTTCATTGTTCGTTGGTTTAAATATACTTTATACCTCTTGCTTTACTAATCATAAGTGAGAGTTTGTACTTCTGAGGCGCTAGGAGTACAGTAAGTCCCCTGCATACGTACGGATGAGTTTCATTCCGAGAGCAAGTTCACGATTCCAAGTTGCTCATTAATCCAACAAAGTTAGCCAAGGGGCCCAGCTAGCACCATCAGGTATACCGCATTATACTGTCACAGGCTTCTAATACTTTTCACACAATAAGGTCCGTCTAGTCAAAGCTGTGGCTTTTCCAGTAGTCATGTGTGGATGTGAGAGTTGGACTATAAAGAAAGCTGAGCACCAAAGAATTGATGCCTTTGAACTGTGGTGTTGGAGAAGACTCTTGAGAGTCACTTGGACTGCAAGGAGATCCAAACAGTCCATCCTAAAGGAGATCAGTCCTGGATGTTCATTGGAAGGACTAATGTTGAAGCTGAAACTCTCGTACTTTGGCCACCTGATGCAAAGAACTAACTCATTTGTAAAGACCCTGATGCCTGGAAAGATTGAGGGCAGGAGGAGAAGGGGACGACAGAGAATGAGATGATTGGATAGCATCACCAACTCAATGGACATGAGTTTGAGTAATCTCCAGGAATTGGTGATGGACAGTGAAGCCTGGCATGCTGCAGTCCATGGGGTTGCAACGAGTTGGTCACGACTGAGCAACTGAACTGAACTGGACTCAATACATAATACCAAAGATAAAACATTTTTAACCTTGGAAAGTACAGTGGTACAGTACGACAGCTGGCACTCAGGGGCTGGCATCCGTGAACAGGCGAGAAGAGTGACTGACTGGAAGATGGAGAGGAGGTGGGAGGTGGCAGAGCTGAAGGGCCGTCAGCAACGGGAGATGCAGGGCCAGCTGGAGTGTCACTCATGTCTGATGCTGATGGACCACATGTTTGCACCTTTGAAAGTTCACAACTTGAAGGCTTGTATGTAGGGGACTTCCTGTACAATTGAATGGAAGAGACCATATGTTTACTGTCCAGATCCTCTGGACAGCAGAGTCAAGACGGATTTGGAGGTCAAGGACCACACAGAGAACCTCCACAAGGATGAGGTGGGGAGGGAGCAGGGAGGTGGACAGCGTTCAGGTCATGATGCGATCTGGACCCTGGGAGAGGAGAGGCGTGGAGCCTCAGACCGCAGGCATCCTGAGGACCTCCTGGCCAGCCCAGCGGGGAGACCTTCAGGGCAGACCCTGGTGTGTGCGCTGGGACTGCGGCAGGAATCCTCCCTGCTCCGTCCTGCGAGCAGCCTAATGGAGGAGGCTCCTGGCGTGAGCAAGGTCCCGCGTGCCAGCTAACTGCCTTTAGCAGCTCCCTCTGAGGGGACCAAGGGCAATGCCCCTCCTCCCAGAGCTCGCAGTTTACTCTGAGAGACAGAAAGTAAGCAAATGAGACAAACGCTCTGCCTGCCAGATGATTAGTGCTGCAGAGAAGAGCCAAGGAGAGAAGGGCCTGTCTCACGGCAGGAAGGGTTACAATTTTTATGCCCTGACTTCACTATGGAAAACAGCTGACACTGGAGCAGATATCTGAGGAAGAAGAGAGGGAAGGCACGTGGGCGTCTGGGGAAAGTTGTCGGGGCAAAAGGAACGGCAGGTGCAAAGGCCCAGTGCTGGAGGATTCCCTGGCACGCTCGTGGGGCAGTCAGGTGGCCAGTGCAGATAAAGGAAAGGGGCTGCAGGAGGAGAGTGAGGGGCCGGAAGGTCTCCACTCTGGTCCGGAAACGGGGGAGGGGAGGCCTCTGATGGGAAAAGTCGCTCGTCCCCCCGCCACTCTGACGCGGGTGGAGGAGAGACCGCACAGGGGCATGCGTGAGCTGGGAGAGCCAGGCCAGCCCGGAGGCCACGGGGGCAGGGCCAGGGCGGGAGCCAGCAGAGAAGGGGTCCTGGGCACTCTTCAAGGCAGCACCCAGCAAGATTTGTGGTTGTGAGAGAATAACAACAGTCGAGGCTGACTGCTGGCTCTTGGGTGAGAGTTGTTGTACAGCTTGTTTGTCTCCTTTGAAGAGAGTTTTCTAGTAGTCATATGTGGATGTGAGAGTTGGGCTATAAAGAAAGCTGAGAGCTGAAGAACTGATGCTTTTGAACTGTGGTGTTGGAGAAGACTCTTGAGAGAATCACTTGGACTGCAAGGAGGTCCAACCAGTCCATCCTAAACAAGATCAGTCCTGGGTGTTCATTGGAAGGACTGATGTTGAAGCTGAAACTCTAATACTTTGGCCACCTGATGAGAAGAGCTGACTCATTTGAAAAGACCCTGATGCCGGGAGGGATTGAGGGCGGGAGTAGAAGGGGATGGCAGAGAATGAGATGGTTGGATGGCATCACTGACTCGATGGACATGAGTTTGAGTGAACTCCGGGAGTTGGCAATGGACAGGGAGGCCTGGCGTGCTTCGGTTCATGGGGTCGCAAAGAGTTGGACACGGCTGAGCAGCTGAGCTGAACTGAGGAGACAGTCAATTAAAATTCATGTGGTGTGAACGTGGTCATGGTTACCTGTACAACCCAGAAGCAGTTTGTACGTCCACAGTGCACCATATCACTGACGAGTTCCACAAAGGTTCATACCCCCAAAGGCAGCCAGCACCCCCATTAGACAGTCACTGCCCATCCGCTCTCTCCATCTCCAGGTCCAGTCTACATTCTGTTTCAGTGAGTTTAACAGTTTGGGATATTTCATTAAAATAGATTCATGCAATCCGTGACCTTTTGTGTCTGGCTTTCTTCTCTCAGCATAATTTTTTCAAGGTTCGTCCATGTTGTTCCTGAGTAAGTACTTCACTCCTTTTGAAGACTGGGTACAAAAACATCAAACCAGTCCATCCTCAAGGACGTCAACTCCAAACAGTCATTGGGAGGACTGGTGCTGAAGCTGAAGCTCCAATACTTTGGCCACCTGATGCGAAGAGCTGACTCACTAAAAAGACGCTGATGATGGGAAACTTTGAAGGCCAAGGAAGAAGCAGGCAGCAGGGGGTGAGATAGATGATTGGATGGCATCACTGATGCAATGGACCTGGACAAACTCTGGGAAATAGTGAGGGACAGAGAGGCCTGGCATGCTGCTGTCCATGGGGTCACAGACAGTTGGATATGGCTTAACGACTGGACAGCAACAGTAGTTCTATGAATGTACACACTTTGTTTATCTATCAGTTAAAGGACATTTGGGGTTATTCTGATGAAAGCAGAAATGAACACGTCAGGACTTTTGAGCTATAAATGCCCAGGTATCTTCAGCTGCCTGCATGTGCAGTGTCCATGCTTTAGGGATTCCCAAGGGCAGGTATTAATAATATGGATTCAAGGGCATGTACTCAAGCTTGCTCAAATTACTGAATTTATTTTCTATTCTATTAAATGTTGTAAAGTGAGACTTTTTCTAAGAGACCCGATTATTTATACTGGTAACAGCTCTTAGTTAAGTCTTCTCTCTTGTTGCTTCGTTTGTTTTTTCTCGTGTTTAGTCATCATACTTAAAAATAACAGCGCATGTTTCTACGGTCTTTGCTTTCACTTGTGTGCTATCCTATTTCTGAGCTTAGATAAGCATGGAGACCCCACCTGCTTCCTTTCACAACCTGGCTCCAAGCACTTTCTGATAAAAGACAGGCCATAAAAAGTGCTGGAATAATGAGGATCCCAAAATAACGTGACTTTGCCATTTTTCCCTGGAGAATATTTTAAAGTTGCTTTTGTCCAGACTGACTTCATTAAGTTTTTTGTGACATGGTTGAAACTAATTTTTACGTATTAAATTAACTTTGTATATATTTTAACTGTACATGAACTATGCTCGTGTATTAATTTAGAGTGTTAACTTTCCCCACTATTGACGCAGAACAATTTTATTTCAGATCTTCATATTGAAACATTGTTTTCAGCAGCAGAAGTAACACCTGCTGTGTTACTGTCAGAGACAGACTTCCAGAACACACTGTATTCAGCTCTGCAGTGGAGGAAGAAGAGAGTGGGATGAATTCAGAGAAGAGCATGGAAACATGTATATTCCCATGTGAAAAACAGAGAGCCGATG
>SJYQ01006140.1:759349-780097 GCA_006410935.1 Redunca redunca | reverse complement strand
GTGTAGCTTGCCCAGGGTGCAGCTGCGACACCACTGACTTGCCTTCAATCGTGGTCACATCCTCAATCACCCCGTTAGTGTCTCTCTGCTTCTTAATCGTCTTTCTGTCAAAATGCTCTTTAGTTTTGTCTCCTTGACGGATTTTAAAACCTTTCCCTAATGTTCCATGAAGAAATCACACCCAAAACTAAGTG
This sequence comes from Redunca redunca, assembly GCA_006410935.1. Lineage (NCBI taxonomy): Eukaryota > Metazoa > Chordata > Mammalia > Artiodactyla > Bovidae > Redunca > Redunca redunca. The sequence goes on along the minus strand of SJYQ01006140.1, from coordinate 779,903 downwards.
GAATTCATCAACAAATGTGCTAAAACCTGGCGTATCATAATCAGGTTTCCCATGCTGAAAGTGAGATGATGATCTCTGTATTCAAGGCTTTTACATTTCCCGGCAAACTTCAGTCATTTTCAGCATAAAGGTCATGTGTGTCTTCTTAAATTTGTTTCTAAATATTTTATGGTTTTGTTTCTATAGTAAATAGAAATTCCTTATAAATGATTTATTCCAGGTACTCCTGGTATGGAAGAAAATAATTGATTTTAGGTATATTTATTTTATGTCTTGCCAATCCATAAAAATTTTATTAGGTCTAAAGTTTCCTAACAGAAATATTTAAACTGTTTGAGGATACAATTACATTTACCACAAAACTTTTTTTTCCACTTCAATTTTTAATCTTATTTTTGTTTATTGCAACCAAAGGAGTACAAACAAAGCAGAAAAATAGACCATAACGTACTCCAGGTCATTTAAGTGTCCATGTCATATCAAGGGATTCAGGGATGTTGCAGGAATCTCACACTGATACTGGAGTTGAGGCCTCATGGGAGTCAGAATCAGAGTCCCAGTAATGTAGGGGTAAAACACTCATCAAATATTTCGTGGTCTGAAACCCCAGAACCTGGGAAGGTTACCTTACATGGGGGAAAACTTCCTTGTAGATGTGATTAAATTGAAGCTTTGGGGATGGGGAGATTATCCAGCATTGTGTGAGTGGATGGTGAATGTCATCAGTGGTGCATAAAAGAGAGGAAAAGAGAGACGTGGCTACAGGCAGAAGAGAAGAGGACGGCAGGAGGGAAGCAGAGGGAAGGGGACTCAGAAAGAGAAGAGCTACGCCGGTCTTGACCCCGGAGCAGACATGAAGCAGGGCATGCAAGGAAGGCAGCTCCAGACTCCAGAAGAGGCAGGAAAAGGGGCTTTCCCTCAGGGCCTCCAGACAGCACACACAGTCCGTTAAAACAAGAAGAAGAGAAAAGGGAAACAAGATACCTGTTCCCAAGGAAAATGGAAGCTCCAAGTCCTGGGGCCCCAGAGTGTGCTTCTTCACAGTCTTGGTAATAGAAACTGGGTCACAGATGCTGTGGGAAGCGGATATGAGGGGCCTCCTTTCCTGGCCTCTGCCTTCAGTTCAGATGTCTTCCTTCCCAGTTCTTTAGAACTGGAATTATGATGCTGAGAAAGTGCATGTGTGAGCTCTCCCAGCCCAGAGGTAACAGCCTAGAGAGAGGCCAGTCTCTCTCATCTCAGTAAAGAAGGGACCAAGAGGAGAGGGCACCCAAACTCTCTCTCTGCTCAGAAACACTGCGTTTTACCAGTGGTCCCCAGGAGGAAGGGGTACCAGCCCCAAGACACCCAGTTCTGACATTTCCAGAGGGATCTTCTTGAGACAGGTGCTTTACCAGAGTGCTGTAGACTGAAAGCTCCCATCTCCTCAAAACTCTTGCTGAATCCTAACCCCAGTGTGACGGTGTCTGGAGGCAGGGTCTCTGGGAGGTGATTATGTAGAGAGGATGGAGCCCTTTCGATAGGATTAGTGCCCTTATGAAGACCCCAGATCGCTTCATCCCTTCCACCAGGTGAGGTTATTGGGTGGTCTATGAATCAGGGAGTGAGTCCTCAGCAGACTCGGAATTTGCCAGTGCCAGCCTCCAGAACCGTGAGAAATAAACTTCTCGCTTCTGAGCCACTGCCTGGTTTATGGTGTTTCTGCTGCTGTCACGCTGAGACAGAGGCCCTAAGGGCATTGATCTCCCCTTGTTTCTTGAAAAGTCGCATCAACCTCTGTGAAGTCGCGCGTCCCTCCCTTTTCTTCCCCTTCCATCCCCTGCCAGATTCAATTCAGTAACATCTTCTGTTTTTTCCTCTTCTATTTCCCCAGACACCAGATTTCCAGAAGCTTCAGACCCTGGAGTAACACTCAGAGCTTCTCTGTCTCACCACTCTCGTGAAGAACAATTTCATCTGATGTCAAGAAGGCAGCCTGCCTCGGCAAGTCCTTTGCATCCAGCTACTACGTTTGGGACTTGCATTGTCCCATCACATGTTTCTTATCTGGAATGTTCACGTATTCAGGCAGGTAAAAAGAAAAGAGTGTGAAATAAGAAAGGGTGGGCATGTTAGCTGTTGTCTTTTCTCTGTGGTGTTTAAATATCTAGGCCATGCTTTTAGGGGTGAGAAGGACACTGTGACAGTATTTTACATAGTTGATATTGATATTGTGAAATTTCATACTGTATCAATATTGTGAATATTGATACTGTGAAACCCCAATAACCCAAGCTCAAAAGTTGACAAGCAGCGAATCAGTTACGTGTTTTACATTTCCCTCTTTTCAAGAAGCGCATTAACGGACTCATCCAAACGCATCCCAAACTCTTTGCCCTCGGACAGTCAAAAGGCGGTAGATCTGGTTGATCGCCGGCTCCCGCAGTTTTCGGCTCCGTGCTCTCTCGCTGCCCTGTCGGCATCGCAGCTGAGTCCCGGCGGAGGGCGGACTTGAATGGTGATGCGCTGGTCAGTGTTCTGTCATAAATGAGAACAGACGATAGCACATTAGCTCGTTCTGCTGCCTGACGCTGTAGGCGACTTTAAGTGCTTGGTTGTTAATAAATCACAGGAAGGGCAGCACTCAGGAGAGCACAGAGGCAGAGGGAAAAGGCTGTGGGCTGCTGGTGTGACTGCTGCTGGCCGTAGAGGGCGAGGGGCCCCAACGTTAGGGAAGGGCTGGGAGGGACGAGAGAAGGTGGACGGTGGACGGTGGTCTGGATAAAGGTGCTTCAGGTCAGCGTGAGCCACTCTCCTTCCAGAAAAGCCTAGGTCACATCTCAGGGCTCTCTGCCCGTGGCCAGTTTGTTACCAAACTGGAAAAGAACTGAGTGTCCCATATGAGAGGAACGTGTGCTTACGTCCAGCAAGAAACCCTGGAGGCACTGGAGTGCCCAGTCTTCACGGCCTCTTCCAGCACAGGTTGAAATCCTTGTGAAAAGGCATACCTATGCTGCTTACACTAAATGTTATTAATGCCTCTTTTTGTCGTTTTAAAAATCTATATTTGTTTCACTGCCTTGGGTCTTAGTTGTGGCACGTGGAATCCACATTGCAGACCCCAGGCTCTAGGACACTCAGGGTCAGTATCTGTGGCGAGTGGGATCTTTCTGACCAGGGATCAAACTCGTGTCCCCTGCGTTGCAAGGCAGGTTGTTAGCCACTGGACAGCCACGGAGCTCGCCTTTTTTGTTTATGCATTTTATCTTTGAAGGTGATTTATGTGTATTGCATTTAGGAGATGGGGGATACATTTTGGAAGACCCAGGAGCTCAGTGAAATGTTGCATACTTAAGGAATGCCATTGGGATACAAGCCATGCATTTAAGAAAAGCCCCGTCTGTTCCGACAGGGGACTCAGGCGTGGGTTGAACATGTCTCCAGCATGAAGCCCTGAGCAGAGCGCTGCTGTCTCATGCCCACACACACCCGCTGACTGCCGCATCCTTCAGTGGCTCAGCCGCGTGTCTGGGCAACTTCGTTAACCTGTCAGCGCACCTATCCACTCTTGAAGTGATGTATGGGGGAGTTCTCCCGATGCTAAATAAGACCCCTTTTGCCATTATTAATAATATCACAGGGATCCAGAATGTGAAGCCATTGGAACAGTAATAAAAAGAGAGACTCATTATTTCAACCACAGAGCAGAAAACGAGAGGATCTCCTGTAATTGTGGGCGTTTGTAGCTGCCAGACTCCAGCTGGGAGGGAAAATGCAGACCAGAGCCAACCCAGCAGGGACAGGCAGGCCAGCGGAGCCCAGACCCCGGGCCTTTACTCTGCCCTGTTTGCCCAGAGAAGCAGGAGTGAGCTTGGTCTTCCTCTCATGGTTCTGCCTTCACCTCTCTCAGCTGGTTGGAGGAGACAGTTTTGCAGATATTTAGAGAGGTTTCATTCGGATCTCTTGCTTTCGTTGCCTTCTGAAGCCTGTAGTTTCTTGGCCAGATTTATTTTTAGCTGGAGGATAATTGCTTTGCAGTGTTGTGTTATTGTGTTAGCTTCCGCTGTGCAACAACAGGAATCAACCCTGAGTAAACATGTGTCTCCTCCCTCTTGAACCTCCTTCCATTCCCCGCATTCACCCCCTCTAGGTCATCAGAGCTGCGCACTGAACTCTCTGTGCAGTACAGCAACTTCACCAGCTGCCTGTTTCACATTCAAAAATGTATGTGTTTCATAGCCATCTTTCTATTGCATCATGCATGCTAAGTCACTTTAGTCGTGTCTGACGCTTTGAGACACCATGGACGCAGGCAAGAATACTGGAGTGGGTTTCCATGCCCTCCTCCAGGGGATCTTCCCCACTCAGGGGTCGAACCCTCGTCTCTTACCTCTCCTGTACTGGCAGGTGGGTTTTTTACCACTGCATCACCCAGGAAGCCTCTTCTGTTGTGTTACTATTCGTCAAACCGCCCAGGCTATGACGATGTCTCTATTCACCACGACAAACCATGGGTCCTTCAAAATGTGCCTTTACGATGACTGTTTTAGTAACTAACAGCTGTTATCACGCTTGCTTATCAAGGCTCTATCTACCTTTCTATTATCAAAATGCTACTTGATTCAGGAGAACTGCTCTTTCTTCTGCAAATCCATTGCTGGCCTTTGGCAGGTTTTTGACTTAAGCATGTTGTCTGAAATCCAGCTTTGCCCCGCAATATTCATCTAGTATCAGGTTTTTAATGCACTTTTTCACTGGAGGATAATTGCTTTAAGTACTGTGTTGGTTCTGCCGCACGTCAACATGACTCAGCCGCATGTATACCTGTGTCCCCTCTCTCCTGGACCTTCCCTCCACCTCCCACCCCTTCCCACCCCTGTAGGTTGTCACAGAGCCCGGTTTGAGCTCCCTGAGTCATGCAACTAATTCCGACTGGCTGTTTTACATATGGTGGTGCGTATGTCTCCACGCTACTCTCTCTGTTCGTCCCCCCCTCCGTCCCTCCCTGTGCCCGCAAGTCTGTTCGCTGTGTCTGTATCTTCATCGCTGCCCTGCAGATAGACTCATCAGGACCATCTTTCTAGATTCCTATATATGCATTAATATACAGTATTTGCTTTTCTCTTCCTGACTTCACTCTGTATAATAGGCTCTGGTTTCATCTACCTCATTAGAATCGACTTAAGTGCATTCACTTTTATGGCTGAATACTATTCCATTGTATACATGCACCACAGCTTCTTATCCATTCATCCATCTATGGACATCTAGGTTGCTTCCATGTCCTAGCCATTGTAAATCCTGGTGCAATGAACACTGGGGTACATGTGTCTTTATCAATTTTAGTTTCCTCAGGATATATGCCGAGTAGTAAGATTTCTGGGTCATATGTTAGTTTTATTCCTACTTTTTAAAGGAATCTCCATACTGTCTTCCATAGTGGCTGTATCAATTTACATTCCCACCAACAGCACAAGAAGTTTCCCTTTTCTTCACATTCTTTTCAGCATTTATTGTGTGTCAATTTTTTGATGATGGCCATTCTGTCAGACATTTTTTTTTAACTTGTAAAAGGAATTAACACCAATTCTTCACAGAGTATTAAAAAAAATAGAAGATGGGATAATTCTAACTCACTTTATGAGGCTTATATTACCCTGATATCAAAATCAAACAAAAACATAAAATAAAAGAAACTATAGACCTTTATTTCTTATGAATGGAGATGCAAAAACTGTCAGCAAAACACTGGCAAACCAAATCCAGTAATATACTACATAGATTACACACCATGATCAGTAATATTGAACCTAGAAAATGAGGTTGATTTAACACCTGAAAATCAATTAATGTTGTCAATCATCTCAATAGATGCAGAAAAATTACTGATAAAACTCAACAAATCAAAAGCTTTTTATGGTTAAAAAAGACCTCAAAAGACTAAAAATTGAAGGAAACTTTCTCAACTTGGTAAGGGGCATCTATGAAACTCACATATACCATTATGCTTAACAGTGAGACAGTGAAAGCTTTTCCTCTGAGATCAGGAACAAGAGAAGGATATCTGTCCTCATCACTTCTATGCAACACCATCCTGGAGGTTCTATCCACCCTGCGTGTTGTTAGAAGAGGAAAAAAGTATCTCTATCTGAAGATGTCATAATCTTGTATACACTGAAGGAATCCACCATAAATTATAAGAATAAGTGAGTTTAGGAAAGTTTCAGGAAACAAAGTCAGCAAACAATAACCAATTTTATGTGTATACATTTACATGAGCATCCCGAAAATGAAATCAAGGAAACAATTCCATTTATACTAGCACTGGAAAGAATAAAATACTTAGGAAAAATTTACCAAGAGAAGTCCAAAACTTACCCTCTGAAAACTACAATACATTGTTGAAAAGAATTAAAGAAGACCTAACTAAATGGAAAGTTATCCCATGTTCATTGGTCATAAGATTTAATATTGTTAAGATGGTGATACTTCCTGAACTGATTGATAGATTCAACACAATTCCTATTACGATCTTAGTGGGATTTTTGCAGAAATTGACAAGCTGATGCTATAATTCATATGGAAATTCAAGGCACCCAGGATAACCAAAACAATCTTAAAAAAAAAAAAACACTCTCCAATTTCAAAACTTACTGCAAAGCTAAGTAGTTTGTCGCTCAGTCGTATCCGACTCTTTGCAACCCCATGGACTGTAGCCTACCAGGCTCCTCCCTCCATGGGATTCTCCAGGCAAGAGTACTGGAGTGGGTTGCCATTTCCTTCTCCAGGGGATCTTCCTGACCTAGGGATCGAACCCCAGTCTCCTGCATTCCAGGCAGGCACTTTAACCTAAAGTAATCAATATAGTACAGTAATCAATATAGTACTGGAGTAATGATAGACTTTAGATCAATGAAACAAAACCTGTGGTGTTGGAGAAGACTCTTGAGAGTCCCTTGGTCTGAAAGGAGATCAAACCAGTCAATCCTAAAGGAAATTAGTTCTGAATATTCATTGGAAGGACTGATGCTGAAGCTGAAACTCCAATACTTTGGCCACCTGATGCGAAGAACTGACTCACTGGAAAAGACCCTGATGCTGGGAAAGATTGAAAGCAGGAGGAGAAGGGGACAACAGAGGATGAGATGGTTGGATGGCATCACCAACTCAATGGAGATAGGTTTGAGCAAGCTCCAGGAGTGGTGATGGATAGGGAAGCCTGGCATGCTGCAGTCCATGGGGTCGCAAAGAGTCGGACACGACTGAGGGAGTGAACTGACTAGCTGAATCAGAAATAAGAGTCGCTTACGAAACCCTAACCTTTTTGGTCAATTGACTTTTGAACAAGGATACTAAGAAAGCTCAATGTGGAACAAATCGTCTCCATCAAATGGCCCGAGACAACTGGGTATTTACATGAAAAAGAATGAATTTGGATCAGTACCTTACAAATGTATAAAAGGTAGCTCAGAATGAATCAGGTTCTAATGTAAGAACCAAAGACAAAAGCAATGCCAAAAACAGAAGCAACAAAAAGATATAAATTGGACTCCATTATAATAACACTGTTGTGCTTTGAAAGGTGCCATCAATAAAGTAAAAAGAAAAACCCTGCAAAATGGAAAAAAAAAAGTCTGCAAATCATATTTCTGATAAAGGATTTGTGTATATATGTATAAAAATATTTGTAAATCAAAAAGAGAAAGTAAGGTAAGCAAACCAATTAAAAATGGACAAAGTATCCAAGTGAAAATTTCCTCAGAGGAGATGTACAAATGACTATGAGCACATATAAAGACACTCGACATCATTAGCCATCAGAGGAATGCAAATACAAAACACAGTGAGATATCCATCACTTCATATGCAACAGAAGAGCTGTAACCGAAAAGGATGGCAAGAATATTCCAAAATTGTGGTGACAGGCACACCATGCTGTATGTACACAATAATGGATTGTGCACTTCATGGGTCCATTGTACTATAGGAGTTGTATCTCAATAAAGCACTTATTAGGAAGCAGAGTAAATATTGGGGGATTGCACCTGCATTTCATTTCCTTTCACTTTTATCTCCTCTCCATCCTCTGAATTTCTTGCAAATTGTAACCCATTTATTTTAGGACTTAAATGCTATTACTCAACTCTCAGAAATGACTGACTAACCAAAGTTTATGAGGTTATACTTTTCCAGAGCAGTTATAGTTTAAGAGCAGGTTTTTTAAGAAATACAAAAAGCTTAACAAACCAGCTTCTGCCATTTAATTGGTGGCAGGTCAGTCACTCACAGAATAATTGTAAAGACGCTGGAATGGAAAGACAGTTTCTCAATGTGTGCACTTGATCTGTACAGTCAGCTGTGTCCCAGAAAGAAAGAAATCCAAGGGTGCTTTGCTGGAACCATGAGTCGTTTTGAATGGTGCCATCTAAGTCCCAGTGCGTGTTTGGGGATGTTGGCTCAATTCTTTGTCACCCGCAGCATCCACCCCTCTAAGCTTGGTGGACTTGTCTCCTGGGAGGACTCTTTGGGTTGCTCTGGTCTTTCTTCCCAGCCTGTGTTCCAGAAGGACAAGATCCACATCTGTGTGTTTGGGATCAGAACAGACTTGGGGCTGAGCCCAGAGCTGATCCTAGCACCGGGGAAGGCAACCTTTTCCCTGCAGGCTGCTCTGTCTTTGAAAAGACTTGGAACAGCCTGTGGTCCTAAAAGAACATGAAAAGACACTAAAATTTATGTCTTTGTTGCTTTTTTGTCTTTTGAGTACTTAAATGTTTGAACGGACTTTTATTTATTTTTTAAATTTATTTATTTTAAATGGAGGTTAATTACTTTACGATATTGTAGTGGTTTTTGCCGTACACTGACATGAATCAGCAATGGGTGTATGGACTTTTAAACCCAGCTCTCTTGCATCATCAGCCTCTATTCTGTGCTCCGGGAGAGCTGATGCCCCCTGGTGGACACCCATCTGTCCTGCAACTCTGAGGAGCCAGTTGCTGTCTCACCCTGCGTGGACATTCCTAGGACCCTGGCTTGGGGTGCCTGTGAGCCTATCACTTCATTGCAAATAGGCGGGGCAACAATGGAAACAGTGACAGACTTTATTTTCTTGGGCTCCAAAATCACTGCAGATGGTGATTGCAGCCATGAAAGTAAAGGACGCTTACTCCTTGGAAAGAAGGCAATGGCAACCCACTCCAGTACTCTTGCCTGGAAAATCCCATGGGTGGAGGAGCCTGGTAGGCTGCAGTCCATGGGGTCGCTAAGAGTCAGACACCACTGAGCGATTTCACTTTCTCTTTTCACCTTCATGCATTGGAGAAGGAAATGGCAACCCACTCCAGTATTCTTGCCTGGAGAATCCCAGGGACGGGGGAGCCTGGTGGGCTGCCGTTTATGGGGTCGCACAGAGTCGGACACGACTGAAGCGACTTAGCAGCAGCAGCTCCTTGGAAGAAAAGCTACGACAAACCTGGTAGTAGCAGTAGTCTGTCGCTCAGTCGTGTCCGACTCTTTGCGACCCCATGGACTGTAGCCCACCAGGCTCCTCCCTCCATGGGATTCTCCACGGAAGAGTACTGGAGTAGGTTGCCATTGCCTTCTCCAGGGGATCTTCCCGACCCAGGGGTCAAACCCCGGTCTCCCGCATTCCAGGCAGACGCTTTAACCTCTGAGCCACCAGGGAAGCCCAACCAGCATATTAAAAAGCAGAGGCATCACTTTGCCAACAAAGGTCCATCTAGTTAAAGGTATGGTTTTTCCAGTGTCATGTATGGATGTGAGAGTTGGACCATAAAGAAAGCTGAGCGCCAAAGAATTGATGCTTTTGAACTGTGAAGTTGGAGAAGATTCTTGAGAGTCCCTTGGACTGCAAGGAGATTCAACCAGTGCATCCTAAAGGAAATCAGTCCTGAGTGTTCATTGGAAGGATTGATGATGAAGCTGAAACTCCAGTACTTTGGCCACCTGATGCGAAGAGCTGACTCACTGGAAAAGACCCTGATGCTGGGAAAGATTGAAGGTGAGAGAAGAGGACGACAGAGGGTGGAATGGCTGGATGGCATCACTGACTCTATGGACATGAGTTTGAGCAAGCGCCAGGAATTGGTGATGGACAGGGAGGCCTGGCATGCTGCAGTCCATGGGGTCGCAAAGAGTCGGACACGACTGAGCGACTGAAGTGAACTGAACTGAGCCCAGAGAGCAGAGGAAGGAAATGCTGAGACCTTTCCTTTCTCATTTCCATCTGCACAGCAAATGACAGCAACAACAAAAACAGGCACCAAAGACCTAAATTCCCTTGATGCCTTACGAATAGCGAAGAAAGAATTTTCTTTTTTTTAAGGCATCAGAGAACTGAAGACCAGTATTTGACTTCTACCTGGGCTTACAGAAAGCCTGATCTCTTCCCAAAGAGAAGGTCTGGGACTTTCTAGGACTGTGGGGTGGTGGCCTGTCCCCCATCTCTGGTCAAGCTTGCTCTTCACTGACCATTTTTGCTCAATGCGGATTTCTTGGGATATTTCAAAGGGAAACTCACATGAAACAATTGAGGACACGAAATGTTCAGAGGTTTATCTTCTCATGTAGCGTGCATGCTCATTAACTTCAGTTGTGTCCGACTGCAGGCAACCCTACGGACTGTATCCCACTAGGCTCCTCCATCCATGGCCTTCTCCAGGCAAGAGTACTGGAGCGGGTTGCCATTTCCTTCTCCAGGGGATCTTCCCGACCCAGGGATGGAGCCCGCATTTCTCGTGTCTCCTTCATTGGCTGGCAAGCTCTTCACCACTGTGCCACCTGGGAACCCCGGTATCATTTAGAAGCTCTGCCAGATGGTGAATGGTTACCTTGTAACACATCAAAGGTAGACACACATCCTGGCAACACTGGAAGAAACCAGCAACGCTGGGCGCTGAGGCACAACGGTTGTTAGGGAGTCTCATTTTCTGCCTTTGCAGTGATGGAGGGTGTGGCAGAGGAGCCCATTTGGCTGGCAGAACGAGACTGTATTTTTACATGCTATGTGCAGTGTAGCAGCGTGTAAACCTAGCTTTGCAGAGGAGAGTCTTGAGAGCAGGAGGCTTGCTGAAACTGGCACTTTCTCTTCACTTTTCTCGGGAAGGAAGTAGACGTTCGATACATGTTTGTATCTTCTTCAGTCACAGATGCTTGCTGAGTCTCAGTCAGCTCTGCACACGATGGCCGCCCCTTAAACGCCCCCTGCCTTGGTCTGTTGGGGCTGTTATGACAAAAATATATCAGACGAGGGGGCTTGTAGACAACAGAGGTTTGTTTCTCCACAGCTCTGGAGACTGGCCGTGCAAGACGAAGCGAGGGCAGATGCCATGTCTGCCGAGACGCCACCCACTCCCCGCCTGGTCCGTGGGCGTCCATCTTTCCCTGCTGTGTCCTCAAGGCTTGCTCTGGGCTCTGATGTCATAAGGGCTCTCATTTAACTCATGGGGCCATCCTCACCATCTCTTCACGTCCCACAGGTCCCGCTTCCTAAAACCGTCATTTTGGGCATTAAAGTGAAGGTCTCCGCCGTGTCCGAGTCTTTGAGACCCCATGATCTATACAGTCCATGGAATTCTCCAGGCTAGAATACTGGAGTGGGTAGCCTTTCCCTCCTCCAGGGGATCTTCCCAACCCAGGGATCAAAGCCAGGTCTCCTGCATTGCAGGCGGATTCTTTACCAACTGAGCCATCAGGGAAGCCTTCAACATATGAATGTTGAGGGGACACAGGAATTCAGTCTATTGTACCCCTTCACCTCTGCTTCCTGTCGGTGAGGGTTCCACTCACCTAAGGGAACAACCTCAGGGTGATGGTCGTGCACTGTGTGATCAAGACTCCTGTAGCCGGCTTGGGGATCTTTAAGGTATAAACATGAGCTGGAATTAAATTGTAAAGTCCAGTTCATCTCCATCCTCTTCGGCCCCCTCTACGTTGTGTTTCTGAAAGCTCACATAATATTGCTGCTATTGCCAAATTGAAAATTGGATTTTCTATAATACTCCTTAGTTTTCACATTGATTTTTTCATTGCTGCTAATACCAGATTAACAAATATCAATAGCACGAATAAAAAATAAATGTGCAGCGTTCTGTAAAATATTCAAAGTAGTGTATTTAGAGTGTATTAGTAAGTAAGTAAAGTTGCTCAGTCGTGTCCCACTCTTTGCGGCCCCATGGACTGCAGCCTACCAGGCTCCTTCCTCCATGGGATTCTCCAGGCAAGAGTACTGGAGTGGGTTGCCATTTCCTTCTCCAGGGGATCTTCCCAACCCAGGGATCGAACCTGGGTCTCCTGCACTCCAGGCAGATGCTTTAACCTCTGAGCCACCAAGGAAGCCCTACAGTGTATAATTGTACCTCATCCCTAAAGGAGAGTATTCCTCATTTTCTCCCTAGAATCAGACCCCAGCAGCATCTTGATTCCTTGACAAAAGCTACTTTCATGGGAAATACACTCGGAACTGGGTCTTGCATTTAGTAGAGCAGAAGGGTAGGTTTTGGGTCAAGTTCAAAGTTCAGTGACCCCAAGCCTGCATCTTGGAGGATGGTCTGAAAAAAACCTCTCTGGTTGGAACATTTCTAGTCATCACTTTTTTTTACAGAGTAGATATGCTGAGCGTTTAAAAATTCGTAGTTCCACAACTGGAAGATTTTCATGGGGTAGACACTCACAGTTTCTTTGTCTTCTCTGCATTGAAACAACTTCCTTTCCCTGCAAGCATCTGTCCACCAGGCTTCCACCTCCCACGGCCCACCCTCTGGTTGAAAAGACAACACTTGAATCTGTACTTCATAAAACTCTGTAATTATAACAGCCTCATTTTTATATTATTACAATTGCCCACAACAATCCTTCCAATGTGCTTCTTTTCTAAGTTATTATGAATCTGTCAAAATGTGAATTGAGTTATATCTTGCAACACAGCTGTCATCGCACCTTTAAAAGCTGTTCTCTGCAATTGTTTTTGCCCAGAAAGCACAAGCGTAAGAGAAAACAGTGGAGACTGGATTATGGGATATTGCAGTCATGTTGATGTTCAGACTGTGCCTCCAGGCCAGAGACCCTGTGGCCAGACGAGCGCTTGCTGTTGAAACTGTACAGCCCCACACGTGGACCTCACAGTCTGATGGCTCTGTGAAACATCGCAGTTTCACATCTCAGGAGGCACCGGGGTCAACGTAGCTGGTGTGATCCAGGACACACGACGCTGTGGGTGGAAGCTGGGTCCAGATCCTCTGAGTCCATGTGCACACCCCTCACCATTGCCACGGGCTTCCCTGGTGGCTCAGATGGTAGAGAGCCTGCCTGCAAGGCAGGAGACCTCGGTTTGATCCCTGAGTCGGGAAAATCCCCTGGAGGAGGGCATGGCAACCCACTCCAGTGTTCTTGCCCGGAGAATCCCATCGGCAGAGGAGCCTGGCGGACTATGGTCCATAGGGTCACAAAGGTCAGACAGGACTGAGCAACTCAGCACGCACTCACCATTGCCGTGGTGGAAACGCCAAAGTCTCTTGAGAACTTGTGCTGAAACTGCCATTTGGGAAACTCGACTGCCCCTGTTTACTCAAGCCTGGGTAGTTTGTGGAGAGATTTATTCCCTCCCCAGGTATATTTCCAGAGAGATCCTACTGTTTCCCAGACGCCTAGGACCTGTATGAGTTGCTGTTTCCTACTCCAGGAGATCTTCCCAACCCAGGGATTGAACCCACATTTCTCTCACCTCCTGCACTGACAGGCAAACTCCTCACCACGGTGCCACCCGGGAAGCCCTGGGTGGGTCTATCAAGGCAGAATCTTTGATTTGTAATTGAACCCAGGAGTCTGATATCCAATGTGCCCCTCTTTTCTTGAATGAAGCTTCTGGATACCTGGTAACCCCGCTTCTGCTTGAACACTCTGCTTTTAAAGACCAATCAGCTTCTGATAATGTTAAATTAACCCCCACATATAGAGCACTCCACTGCCCTGGGCACTCGCTTCTAGAATCCTACTCAGTTTGACAAGGGCCCTCCTGTACAGCGGAGCCAAGAATGACCCAGGGCTCTGGGAGTGCCATCTGCTCCCCCGGAGTCTGATCCCCACACAGTGCCCACCAGTTGTGGGGCTGATCTTACGCCCACAAGTCAACCCCTTCGAGAGCTGCCTCTTCCGTCGCTTTTCCTTCCATGGGGTCGTTGCGTCTGCCGCCCCTGACTGAGCAGTCAGCCTCCACTCTAGACTTAGTGACTGACACCCAGCTCAGCTGCCGTGGGTCTCTCCTTGGTTTCTCTCATTTGGCCAGATTCCCTTGTTTGACTCTCTTCAGGCTGTTGTAACAAAAACACTATAGTCAGGATGGCTTATAAGCAACGGAAGTTTCTCTCTCACTGTCTGGGAGCTGGAAGTCCGCGACCAAGGCGCCAGCAGATGGGGAGTCTTGTGAGAACCGCTTCCTGGCTGACAGCTGCTGTCTCCTCACTGGGTCCTCGCGGGGCAGAGGGGGTGAGGGAGCTCTCTCTCCTCCGTCATAAGGGTGTTAATCCCACTCGGAGAGCTGACTCACTGGAAAAGACCCCGATGCTGGGGAAAGATTGAGGGCAGGAGGAGAAGGGGGAAACAGAGGATGCGATGGTTGGATGGAATTAGAGTACAGACCTTATCCCTTCTCTGGTGCTTAGGGGTCCCGTGAGGAGGACACAGCGTTCTCCAGAAACGATACTATCTTCCTTGAACATGACAGTGTAGTCAGTTGATGGGATAAATCATCCTATGTTCTCTTGCATGTCTAGTTCCACCTTGGCATCTGCTTCTCAGAGAAGTCACAGGCATTCAGATAGCACTTGAAGCCACAGAAAGAGGAGATATTAGTGGCCCTTGGTGTGAAAGTAGAGAAGAGGGCTCAAGCCTTAGCCAAGAGATGAGGAGCAAATGCGAAACCAGGAATGCTCCTTAGGGTGGGCAGTCAACCAAGAAGAAGGCTGGCCTATGCTGTGGAATTCCTGAAGACTTTGGGAGTTGGAGGCAGGCACTGGTACTCTTGCAGATGGAGCTGGGGGGTGTCTGGACACAGAAAGGGTGTTGGGAAATCTGCCTCAGAAGCACTTAGACCCAGAGAGGCCCACCCCTTTCCTGCTCAGCCGAAGACTGGGGTTTTCCATCTGCACTGAAGGGCACCAGACGTAAGTCAGAAGGAAGCCACACTGAAAACAGAATCAAGTAAATGTCCACTCCCCGAGCAGAGAAGCCAGACTCTCCCGCATCCCATGGTCAGCACGCTGGTGGCTGACTTCATGCGCCCAGCCAGCAGACTGGAAGATCTTTGCAGGGGAACTTGACTATGGCGACTCCTTAATGTAACTAGCCTGAGGTCAAGCCCACCACTCTGCAAGCCATGCTCAGACAGGGTTGGTCTCATTCTCCAAAACACACAGACATCCATGCATCAGGACACACGAGCAAAGGACCTATCATGAAACACAGAGAGCAAACAGAACAAGCAAACAAGAAAGAAGGAACTTGGAGGAAAGAGACGACGCCAAAACGAGGGGAAAGTCTTATAATAAAATCCACGTGTGCGTGCATGCTTAGTAACTCAATTGTGTCCAACTCTTTTGCAGCCCCATGGACTGTAGCCTGCCAGGCTCCTCTGTCCATGGAATTCTCCAGGCAAGAATACTGGAGTGGATAGCCATTTCCTTGGTATCTGTCTATATTTTTAAAAAATATAGCTGTGTTCTGGCCTTAGAATACCATTTCTCATAGACAAGCCAAGGGTCCCCAGAGAAAAAGCAATTTGAGGGCTCAGGCATGAAGCATGCTACGCAATATTAAATAGTCATGTCACACTAGAGAGTGAGGTAGCTGCTCTCGATGGGCAGGACCACAGTTAAATGGCTCAGAGGCAAAATTTAACTCACTAGGCCAGATGGGAAAACCTGAGTATCAATTGAGTAATAATTGCAATGGATTGAAACACATCCCAAGTGCTTTGTGAGCATTAAAAAGAAAATGCTCACTAATCACAGTTGGGGGGTGCTAGGGAACCAGCTCATTCTTTTAAAAACTGGTAAATACAGGCAGAGTCAAGTGTCCATCCTGACTCTGCATGTACACTGTGTTGTTGGTCTTCCAAACAGGAGGAAGGAGAACTGTCCATGTAGAAATACTCCAGCTAATAAATGAAGGGAGAATAATAGACTTAGAACACCACCATTTTGTCAACCCTGATGGCAGAAAGTGAAAAAGAACTAAAGAACCTCTTGATGAAAGTGAAAGTGGAGAGTGAAAAAGTTGGCTTAAAGCTCAACATTCAGAAAACGAAGATCATGGCATTTGGTCCTATCACTTCATGGCAAATAGATGGGGAAACAGTGGAAACAGTGGCTGACTTTATTTTGGGGGGGCTCCAAAATCACTGCAGATGGTGACTGTAGTCATGAAATTAAAAGATGCCTGCTCCTTGGAAGGAAAGTTATGACCAACCTAGACAGCATATTAAAAAGCAGAGACATTACTTTGCCAACAAAGGTCAGTCTAGTCAAGGCTATGGTNTTAAAAGATGCCTGCTCCTTGGAAGGAAAGTTATGACCAACCTAGACAGCATATTAAAAAGCAGAGACATTACTTTGCCAACAAAGGTCAGTCTAGTCAAGGCTATGGTTTTTCCAGTAGTCATGTATGGATATGAGAGTTGGACCATAAAGAAAGCTGAGCGCTGAAGAACTGATGCTTTTGAACTGTGGTGTTCGAGAAGACTCCTGAGAGTCCCTTGGACTGCAAGGAGACCCAACCAGTCCATCCTAGAGGAGATCAGACCTGAGTGTTCATTGGAAAGACTGATGTTGAAGCTGAAACTCCAATACTTTGGCCACCTGATGTGAAGAACTGACTCCTTGGAGAAGACCCTGATGCTGGGAAAGATTGAAAGCAGGAGGAGAAGGGGATGACAGAGGATGAGATGGTTGGATGGCATCACTGACTCAATGGGCATAAGTTTGAGTAAACTCCGGGAGTTGGTGATGGACAGGGAGGCCTGGTGTGCTGCAGTCCATGGGGTCACAAGGAGTCAGACACGACTGACTGACTGAACTAAACTGATTATGTCAACCCAAGAGATGGAAAGATCAAGTTACTGATCACTAATCCAAGCCTGAGACATGGCACAGTAGGTAAAGAATCTACCTGCCAATGCAGGAGATGTGAGAGACACGTGTTCAATCCCTGAGTCAGGAAGATCTCCTGGAGAATGCAATGGCAACCCACTCCAGTATTCTTGGTCTGGAAAATCCCATGGACAGAGGAACCTGGCAGGCTACAGTCCTTGCAGGGGTCACAAAGAGTCAGACATGACTGGGCACACACACACACACACAATCCATGCCCACACCCAAAGATTAAAGACAACCAGATAATCCGTACTGAAGACCACAGACATATTTGAAGTGATCTTGTGGGGAGAAAAAAGCAAACTTGAACTTGATCAAACTCCACAGCAGAGGCCCCCAGCCTCCAGGGTCTAATGCCTGGTGATCTGAAGTAGGGCTGATGTGATATTAACGGAAGCAAAGTCCACAGAGGAGGTACTGCGCCTGCGTCTTTCTGAACCACCACCCCCTCCCAGTGCGTGGAAAAACTCGCTTTCATGAAACCAGTTCTTGGTGCCGAAAAGGTTGGGGACAGCTGCTCTATAGGACACATGCCATTTTCTTTGGCAAACTGAGAGGAAACAAACAAACAGAAGATGAAGGGAGAATTTACCAATTAAAGAAATCTTGAGAGACATTTCAAATCCCTCCCTGCTTAGTTGAAGGTCTCGATTTCTCTGACTGCAAGGTGGAAATGGAGGTCTCTGGCAGGACGTGCATGATCTCTGCTCTCAAGTCCACCAACATCCTGGTTACAGCATCACCTGAGAGCTTGGACTGCAGCCTCGAGCTTGGTCTCGAGCACCTGAGGCTGCTGGCCGACTTCTCCTGGATCCTCATCTCTTCCATGTCCTCGCCTCTTACCTGCCCCCAGGAGCAGGTGTGCAGAGTAACTCACAGCGGCCCCTTTCCTCCTCTTCTTCCTCATTCTGGTTTCTCTTTAATATATTTTCTCTCTCTCACGTATTGCTCTGCTTCCTTTTTCTAATAATCAGACCTCCGGAAACACGGATTCTGCTTTCATTGTGAACAGACTACCAGATAAGACAAGCTGCCTGCCTTTACAGGTCTAGTGATTTGGCAATGACAGGAAATGAAAATGGGGGAATAAAGACTCAGCTGACGTCGGAGTCGGGACATGGGGTCTGTCTGTATCTCTCTGTTACACCCATCAACACACATTATTAAAAAAAATAAAGCAAGCTTCATGCCCGTAAATGACATGATACCTACTCAGTTGTAAACAGACACTATCAAGCCAAGTACTAACGGAGTAACAGCAGCAAAGACCTGAGCATAGGGAAAATATTCTTTAATACACATTTACCTGATTGCTTACCTCCACACAGTACAGGAACAAAAAGATTCCCTCAAGGATACTAGACCTCCCAGATCCTGGAGTTCAAACCAAAATCGGGGTAATAACAAGCTCCTTTTGAAAAAGAAAGAAAATAAGCATTTTTGACAAAAGGGATGCTGATTGTATTTCATTTCGAACTCTCAAATACTGCAGGAATAAGGAAATGAGGTATTTATAGAACAGAATTCAAATCTCATGCTTTTAATATTGCATACATTTAAATTGATTATGGTACTTCTTGGGGAACTTCCTTCTTCAGAATATTTAACCCCATCCAAAGTAAGCGTGGGTGTGAACTCCCCGTGCGATCAGCGAGGGCAGCAGCAGGAGGGGAAATTCACGCCCGTGGTTATATGAGGGGAATCTACGGGAAGGTTGAGAGAGCAAATGCCGAGAAGCTGGAGGCCAGCGGGACCAGAGAGCTCTCAGGACTTTAGACGCAGGCGTGCCCCTGGAGTCCACGGGCACCCCACATCCAAGAGGGAGGGCCCGCTGGCATCACCGATGAGGGGGGCCGTGGCTGCCCGAGATGCAGAACTGAAACCTGGAGCTGAAAGGGCAGAAACAGCTCTGTCTCTACAGCTTAGCTCTGCTTCCTGCTGGCTGAGCCCAACCAGGACCCTAGTCTGGGGCCCAAGTCATGACTGGTGCACAGGCGAGCCGCCTAGGACCACAGCCGGGTAGAGACGGGCAGGGAAGTCCACTGGAGAGCAGACACGGCTGGGCTGGAGAGCGGCCAGCACCCAGGGCTGCCAGCCTCTTCCCGAGTGACGTGTCCGTGTGTCTCTCTGGACTGGCTGCCCCGAGGCGTCTGGCACCAGGGGGTGATATACGTTTCTTCCTTCTCTGACTGTCACTGTTGCTGTGATTCGAGCTTAACGCCCTAGCTGGAAAATGCCCAGAGTCACCCGTGTTTCAGATTCAGTGTCCAAACGTGGCAGCGTTCAGGTTAAATTTCTGGTTGTCGTTTACTATTTCCCCCGGACGGGAAATTAAATCCAGATAACCTTGGTGCCACATGAGCAGGTCTACGTGGCAAAAATGTATCAGTTGTCCTGGTTGATTATCACTGAACAGAGTGATTTTAGATACAGCACTCAGGAACTCAGTCCCTTGACCATCAGCTACCTCATCTGTCAAGTTTAGGCCCATTGCACCCCCATAGGGCACACACGGGTCACGAACAAACCCAGATACAAAGAGTTGGCAGTGGTGAGCCAACCAAGGATTCAGAGATAGGGGAATAAGCACGGTTGGGGGCGGGGGGGGGGNGGGGGGGGGGGGGCGGTGGTTGTTACGAGATTGTTACGACATCTGGGTAGTAGGAAGGTTTATCGTGAGGGTTCAAAGTTAATACATTCCTTAACTTCCAAATGCAAAACCTACTGCGCTTTATCGTAAAAGTCAACAGGGGGCTTTCCTGGTGGCTCAGCGGTAATGAATCTGCCTGTCAAGGTGGGAGACACAGGTTCGCCCCCTGATCCGGGAAGGTCCCACGCACCACGGAGCGACGAAGCCTGCACGCCACGCCTCCTGAGCCTAGAGCCCGGGCCCAGCTCACCAGCTCAGCTCCTGAAGCCTGTGCTCCGCCGCCAGAGAAGCCGCCGCGCGAGAAGCCGCGGAGCAGCCCTGCTCACGGTGGCTGGAGAAAAGCCCGCGCGGCAAGGAAGACCTGGTACAGCCAAAACTAACCAAATAAAAAATTTAACAAGGAAACATCCACATAGGAAAAGAAGAAGTAAAACTCTCACTGTTTGCAGATGACATGATCCTCTACATAGAGAACCCTAAAGACTCCACCAGAAAATTACTAGAGCTAATCAACGAATATAGTCAAGTTGCAGGATATAAAATCAACACACAGAAATCCCTTGCATTCCTTTACACTAATAATGAGAAAGAAGAAAAAGAAATTAAGGAAACAATTCCATTCACCATTGCAACGAATAGAATAAAATACCTAGGAATATATCTACCTAAAGAAACTAAAGACCTATATATAGAAAACTATAAAACACTGATGAAAGAAATCAAAGAGGACACTAATAGATGGAGAAATATTCCATGTTCA
>SJYQ01006140.1:720042-753320 GCA_006410935.1 Redunca redunca | reverse complement strand
CCCTCTGGTATGCAAGAGGGCAAAAGAGACACAGATGTAAGGAACAGACTTTTGGATTATGTGATGAGTTTTTTTAAGCCTATTTTTTTGGTTATTGTTAGTAGTAGTAGTAGTAGTTTGTCGCTCAGTCGTGTCCGACTCTTTTCGACCCCGTGGACTGTAGCCTACCAGGCTCCTCCCTCCATGGGATTCTCCAGGCAAGAGTACTGGAGTGGGTTGCCATTTCCTTCTCCAGGGGATCTTCCCGACCCAGGGATCAAACCCCAGTCTCCCGCATTCCAGGCAGATGCTTTAACCTCTGAGCCACCAGGGAAGCCCAAGTATTCTTGGTTCCCCATCCAGGGGTCGAACCTGTGCCCGTGCATCAGAGGGTGAATTCTTAACCACTGGACCACCAGGAAAGCTCCAGGGACGGCTCCTTGAGGTTTTACCTGTAGCCCTATCGACCTCTGCATTGACAGTCTACATGGCTTTCTGGGCAGCCAGGCCAGAGAAGGATCAGTGTGGTGGACACCACCTGTGCTCAGACTTCCCTGGCCCCGCCTGATTCTGGGTCCCAGGTCTGAGGATGGGGCCCCCCTCTCAGTGAATTGATGGCCAGGAAGCCCCAAAGTTCTTTATGCAGATGCAGCCCTCCAAGCAGCCCTCAGTGTCTCCAGCATCCGCAACACCCACCAGGTCCAAGCACTCGTAGATGCGGCGCCCAAGGAAGAGACGGCCTCTCCCAGGAGCTGGGGAGTCCCAGTGTCTGCTGTTCCACAGTGAAGGGTCCCTCGAGGGCTGTACCGAGTGCTTTCCTTACGCGCACAAATTATTGCACTACTGAGCTTTTCCATCTACCTTTATCTGGGCATGCTACCCTCCTCCCAAAAAAGGAAACAAAATTTGAAGTAATTACCTCCATAATAATGAGGCTTATAAGACCTGTATTCCTTAGAGAGAGAACATTTTAAGATGGAAACAAAAAAGATTACAGTGAATCATCTAACGTTTATACGACAAGTCAACGCTCATTTTCTTTGTTCTGCGTGAACTGCCCTCCTCTTTGCAATAAACCATTCACTCAGTAAAAGATAACCATCTGATTATTATAACATGTAAGGTCCATACAGAGCATACTTCCTACAAATGGCTGAAATATGAAAGCTGCAGCTGCAGCAGACTGTCCTTTCAGTTCTCCAAGTATCAAAAATAAATGTAAATATTGTGAAACTTTAACATTTGCTCACATAAGCCATAATAACAGATTTTTTAAAAAGTTACATCAGCTCTGCAAGACCAGAAATAGAAGACCTGGGGTGTGTCCGGGAGACTGTGGAACCTGTACTTTGTTATGAACTGCAGAGACATTACTTCCACCTGGGATCATGGGAAGAATGGGGGCAGGTTTGGAGAAGCTGACACTGCCAATAGCTGTTCAAACCCAGGCTACTTTGTTCCTTTGCTCTCATGTTGTGCCAGGGAAGGCAGCCCGGGAAGCATTCAGAATGGCAGGAACCTGGTGGAAGAGTGTAGAAGACTATTTAGGAGCCAATTTGAAATAGCAGGCATCACCAATTTCTGTAAGTCAGGCATGCATGCAGTGAAATAATTTTTTTCTGAACTCTCCTTAGAAGATTTGAAAAGTATTGCTAAAAGCCAGAGGAATTCAGAGCAATATGTAAATTGACGTGATTTCAACACTCTTTTCATACCAGAGAAGAAGACCATTTCAGAAGACCAGTGAATGGAGACCACTTATCTGGTGAGAGAAAGCGAAGAGGGTTTGAATCCCTCCAGGGTGCACACTGAAATTCTTAAGTGTTCTTTTTCTGCGTCAAATATTAAAATAAGGGAGCTTGGATGGAAGGTAATGGGCAACAATCCCATCATGGGGATGCTACTGTCCTGGGAAAAGACCACACAGGCAGAGGAGAGACATGAGGAGGGGCAGTGGCCCACTGTGGCTCTATCTGCCCTTTTCTTATCAAGATTATTGTGTAATTGTGTGTGCTGGTCGTTCAATAGCGTCTGACTCTTTGCGATCCCATGGCCTGTCCCTGGAATTCTCCAGGCAAGAATACTGGAGTGGGTTCCCATTCCCTTCTCTAGAGGACCTTCCCCACCCAGGGATCGAACCCAGGTCTCCCACATGGCAGGCAGATTCCTTACCATCTGAATCACCAGGAAAGCCCTGGTATAAGCAGAGCGCCCATTCATGCATACATTCTAAATTAAGCTCGACGTCTCTCCTGCATGCTGCCATGTCTTATGCTTCTTCTGTTTATTTCCCCAAATCGCTTGAAAGCCACAACAAAGAGAAACTTTATAAATACTTATTGGCTAAGCAAACGAATGGTCTATGCCGAAAGGTCGATTTTAATTACACATCTTGCAATTTGCTCAGAACTTGTTTTTACTCAGAACTCTTGTTATGGTGACAAGCAAGAAATCTTTAAATGAAATAAAAAGAAGGAATTCTTATGGGTAAAGAATGATACAAAATGTGGAAATACTTCCTAGGAAGAAAAAATTTCCATGTTAACATTAGAAGCAGACTTCACTGTAACCTCTGAAACAAGAGGATTGAATAAAGAGATGTTGATACGTACGTAAGTTCTGTGGTTTCTTTGCTTCTGTGTACTCTTTCTTACAGGTTAGTTCAATAACCAGCTTGGATCTTAAATACCTAAGAAATTACCTGTGTCTGTAGCATCCTCCCAATAGTTCACAGAGGTATTTAACACTGCCTTTACAGAGTCTGTGTGAAGTTGAATGGAAGAAACTATCTGGGGTTTTAATTATGAGGAACACATTCTATAATTTAACATGAAGTTCGGAGACACGCTAGTCTTATTTACAGTTGTAGGTGTTTTACGGCATTCATTTATGATTAGAGTTTTTGGATCACTAATTGGGCTCACCCTGCTGTTATTAATAGCAGCCAGGACAAAACCCTGGGATGTCCCTGCCAATTGTACACCTGTGACACACGAATAGAGAATGAGGTCATTTAGTCTTAGCTCGCTGTCTGGAGATGGTTCTTGGGGGTTGAGTAAAAATTGTTTCTAAACTGTCAGCTTATAGAATCAAACTTTTGCATTTCAATAAGTTGATTCAGAGAGCTGCCCAGACCTTGTTTTACTGAGGCCCATGTATCACTCCTACGAGCAGTTATCATCACAGAGGGGCGATTTGACAGAATTTAAACTTCGGGATGAGGCCATCCATGTTTGAAAGAGTTCTCACTGAGCCATCTCACCCCGCTGAGCAGTGCCGGCCACGTCCGGGATGCTCCTGGCAGTTAACAGCCGCTCCATCCCCTGTGTTCTGTACAATAATGCTACCCAGAACACTCAAAATACCATCTGGCCATTTCTATGTCCTTTGTAACACAATGTGCTCTGGGTAGAGGATTGTTCCACATAATGAAAGTAGTTAGAGGTAATTTTGTAGCTTACTTTCTGAAGGATTTTCACAGGCACAGACCCTTTTGAATTATAGACAAAATACCCTAGATTCTGCCAGAGATTCATGCCAGAGAGTTGTCATCTTTATACATCTCAGAGCATTTGTTCTTGCCAGCAATGAATTAATGAGATGATTCTGCTCATAATCGTTGAATACTATGAAATAAACACAGAAAAAAGAAAAAGAATGATGAGTGAGGGACTTCATTATAGAAGAAAAAACAATTTCTGTGGTTTCAAAGCAAGGCCATCTTAGCAGATGAAACCGAAAGAGAGCTCTGATTGGGCCACCTTCATGAACAGGGTGGAGGGTGAGAAGGCCAGCCTTGCACTAGCCAGGACCGTCTGATCCATTAGTCAGTACTCACTGGCCTTTAGCACTGATTCCCTCCCCCTGCTGTGCTCCACTGTGAGCCCCATTAGTCAAAGCTCTTGCCGTTTTCCTGTGCTTCCTCTGGCCGCCTTACTGGGACCATGATCTTGAGGAACAATTTGAAACCTTCCCCAGGTAATCCATGCGGCTTCATGCAAAGCTTGTTAAAATAGTAAATCTTTCTCTTATCCTGGAAGAGTGTTGTTTCAGGAACTTTAACTTCCTCCAGTGAGTATTGCACCGCTGAAATAAATATAGGCAAGATGTTCAAGGTAAAAGGTACTCGAGTTCCAGCTGGCTTTTAAGAAGCACTCTTTGGGAAAGTTCTTTCACTTCTCCCGACTTCTCTGTTCTCATTCTCACGATCACAGAGGACCTTCTGACTTCAGGAACCCGTCATGCTCTGAATGTCAGGAGGTAAAGACATATACTAACAAATATAGATGGAGTGTAGAAAGACGGTTCTGATGAAATTATTTGCATGGCAGCAGTGGAGATACAGACATAGAGAACAGACTTATGGACACGGAGAGGCGGGAGGTAGGAGAGTGTCAATGTATGGAGAGAGTAACATGGAAACTTCCATTACCATATGCAAAACAGAGAGCCAGTGGGAATTTGCTCTATGACTCAGGGAACTCAAACCGGGGCTCTGTAACCACCTAGAGGGGTGGGATGGGAAAGGTGGTGGAGGAGGCTCAAGAGGGAAGGGACATTTATATACCTGTGGCTGATTCATGTTGCTGTTTGGCAGAAACCAACACAATACTGTAAATAAATGATTCCTCAATTTAAAAAAAAGTTTTTTTAAGAAAACTGGGCAACCTACTTTTTATCTTATTATATTATGGAGGACATGTTTTCACTCATATTTTCACTGAGTATTCCTCTACTTATTATTTTTAGTTGCAACTAGATGGATACTTTGGGGCTTCCCAGGTGGCTCAGTGGTAAAGAATCTACCTGCCAATGCAGGAGACACAGGTTCGATCCTTGGGTTGGGAAGATCTCCTGGAGAAGGAAATGGCAACCCTCTCCAATATTCTTGCCTGGGAAATCCCACGGACACAGGAGCCTGGCGGGCTACAGTTCATGGAGTCGCAAGTGTCGGAAATAACGTAGAGAGAAAGCCACTACCACGGATGGAAACTTGGGTAGGTAGATGGATGCATAGAAAGAAGGATAGATGGATGGATGAACAGAGAGACAGACAGTTAGATGGATGCTAGGTGTCACAGGTAACGCAGACTGAACATCGGCAAAGTTCCTATTTTGAGGATCCCAGAGATGGAACAAGAGGCTTTCAGGCTATCATGCGGCCATCTGGCTGGCAACACTGGTCAATGTAGAAGCATGTTTGTGGTGTCCAGTCCAGGCCATATGCATGCACTTTGGGAATTCAAGGTGAGCGGGAGGAATGTGCGCTTTCACAGGTGAACTTTCCACTGGTGTGCTTCTCGGCAGAGCCACTTTCCCTGGAAAAAAAGAGAAAACTCTTTCTTACATGATTTCAAAGTAAATAAGTTGTTTTCTCAATTTATCACACTATCCAATTATATATTAATTATTAAAAAATCATAAAAGCTTGAAGAGTCTAAAATGGCAATTTAGTTTGTTTACCTGCCTCTAGGCAGGACTTACACAAACCAACAGGGATACTTGGTATCCTGCCAAATGCCTATTTTGTGGTCCAAGCAATTAATTTTCTCCTAATTAGTGGCGTTAGCCTAAGACTCGTTCTCTTATAATTAATGAGGACAGTTGCCAGTGAGGCGGTTCTACATTCAGCACATGGACTCCATCAGGACAGCTCGCCGCCTTATCCTGAGCTGCGCCATCTCTAAGTCACCACTTGCAACATCTCTGAGCTTGGTGGGCATCTGTTACAGTGGGGGAAAAGAAATCATCTTAAATATGCAGAATTCAGCTTCATTGTTCTCTTAATTGCTGTCATTTAGAAAGCCTTTCCTGTGCCTATACCATGAATGGTATAAGTCAATTATGCCCAGAGAAGCAAAGATAAGGAATTGTATCCTAGAAATCTGATCCACGAGAGGGCACAAGGTAATGTGTGTGTGTGTGTGTATATATATATATATCTATATATATAGATAGATATAGATATAGATATAGATATTAAAAAGCAGTACCAATCCTTGTTGTAGGATGCCTTCAATGTGTCTTTTATGTAACTATGTACATCAGTATTCTAGCCTGATATCAGCTGTTTATGCATCTTACTTTACTAAGATCTCTTGGTGAACACTGATACATCGAGATGATATTTAAAATCATGATGTGCTCAATCAGCCCAGCCAAATGCCAGTTACTTAGTTCCCATGTAAATTAGATATGGGTAGGTTTCTGCTGTTGGCAAGAGCCAGTATTTAAACACAGCAGCTCCACACGCCTGAGCATAAGCATCCAGGGCTCTTGCATGTGTGTTTGCAGAGAACACAGACACGGAGGAGCTCTTTTCCAAATGTGAATGCTACACGGAGCCCTTAAATGCAAGACCTACTTAAGGAAAAGTTTCTACAAATCTATTCGGAATAGATTAGTGTACCATAATGTTTCTCCGAGGAAGCTCTTGCTAAGAGAAACTTGAAATAAACTAATTTAGCTGGAAGATCAAGCAGAAATGTAAAATGTCTGCTTCCCTCCTGCTCGTCTCCTCCTCTTTCCTCTCCTTTGCTGTCTCCTTTTCCTTCCTTAAATATACTAAAAACAACCTCTACTGATTGTTTCTGCGCAAGATTCAAAATGAAGATTTGGCCAATATGCATCACCAGGAGGTTTTGGCGGAAACACTTTATCTTAGTTAACAATCCCTAACAGCTAGGTTCGTTCTAGAAGGCAAACACTGAAATAATAACAACAAGAAAATAAACACATTCCAACACCCTTGAGTAGGATCAGAGTAGATTTATGTCAGCGCTGCGCCTCTGAGGGGCTGGTTTATATCCCTGTGATGCACGTTTCCTGTGGAAGGACCGTCACAAGCTTCCCTGCTCCTCTGTAGCAGCTTGGAGACACTTAAATCTGATGACACAGAACAAATTGTCTCCAAAAGAGGTTCAAATCATGTAAATTAGCTACGTGCAGACAGAATACAGAACCTCCGTCTCTTGACAAACCGAGCTGAACGCATCCAGGCTCTATAAGATACGCGGGTATTAACCAGAGAAAGAGTGTGATGAGTGAAGGTGCCTCTCTGTCACTGGGTGGGGAGGGAGGTGTTTCAGCATCTTTTTGGAAAGGAAGGATGAAGGCGGTTTTCCTGCAACAGGGCAAACAAAGTCTTCTTGCAAATGGAAGCATTTAGTGGTTGTGTTTAAGACTCCTAGGTGGACGTATTTTAACTCTGCAGGAAATAGAGAAAAGAATAAAACAAACGCAAAGCAGAGTAATGGAGTCAGGGCCTCACCAAGAGGGCTTTCAGGGCAAGCAAGCAATGGGATCGTCACAACCCCTGGTGCTGACTGCAAATTTCAGCAACGTCTTCTTGTCCCCCTCTCTAAAGTGCACTCAGCTCTTCTCTCCACAGCTTCTCGTAGGATGCCAGAGATTTGCTGAGATCCTGAAGACTGGCCCTGAATATGTAGAAACTTTAGTTTTAGACTTTGAATGTTTTAGAGATCTGTAGGTCCCTGATACAGGTCTTTTAGACATGTTATCTTGCTCTAATCTTGAAAATACAGTATAGTTACTGAGTCCAAGCTCATTCTGCTGCACAACAGGCTGATGGATGGAGAGAGGAGGTGTTGGGGCAGAGAACAGTGGCTTTATTCAGAAGTCCAGCACACCCA
Organism: Redunca redunca; assembly: GCA_006410935.1. Classification (NCBI taxonomy): domain Eukaryota; kingdom Metazoa; phylum Chordata; class Mammalia; order Artiodactyla; family Bovidae; genus Redunca; species Redunca redunca. The sequence continues at coordinate 745,689 of SJYQ01006140.1, read as the reverse complement.
GAAGATGAGGGACCAGCGTCCTAAAGAACGCCCTGCCTGACTTTGGATGCTAGTTTCTCTTACATTACAAAGAGGGAGAGCTGAGGAGGTACAGTGAAAAGGTGACAAGTTATCACGCATTTCTTGGTGCTGGATATGTTAATTTCTTTCTTTCTGCAGCCGTTTAAGGTGCGTCCAGTCAGGATGTTTCCTATGAGCTAAACAAAACTTAACATTCAGGTATAGGAGGCAAGGTCCCTGGAGATGCTCCACTATATGTACTTTAAGCTACAGGCAACATTCCTTTAGTGACTCACTCGTAGCAAAACCAATAGAATGCAAGGGTTAAAGTGGGAGGAACAGACCCAGCGTGGTCAGATTTGTTCTTCCCTCTTGGCGTGCCACGGCCCCTGGGGTTGCAGAAAGTCAGACATGACTTGACCACTGAGCAGCAACAACAGACTACAGTGTTAATGCCCAGCGTGGTCAGATTTGTTCTTCCCTCTTGGCGTGCCACGGCCCCTGGGGTTGCAGAAAGTCAGACATGACTTGACCACTGAGTAGCAACAACAGATTACAGTGTTAATGTCCCTAGATTGCGGGGGGCGGAGTGGGGGGGTCTTGCCCAAGGATAAGGAAAAGTCCTGGCCCCTAAGGACCCTCGTGTTTCCACTTCACACCCAGACCTCCCCGAGTTTGCGGCTATAGTCTTTGGAATTTAGTACAGACTTGTACTGTCAGGTTTGAAAACCAACATTTGGAAGTTAGATCCACGGATTTATCAGAATTTGTATGTAGTGGGGTTGGGTGGCCTGGTTGATTGTGAACAGGACTTAATATAGAACAAAAGGTACTGGATTGGAAATTAGGAGTTCAGAATTCTGTTCTTTCTTTCAAACTAACTACCTTTTATGTCTCAATTTCTTAAAAATTAAACTGAGTATGGTATGCATTCCAGTTATATCAGTTCAGTCCAGTTCAGTCACTCAACCGCGTCTGTCTCTTTGTGACCCCATGGACTGAACCACGCCAGGCTGCCCTGTCCATCACCAGCTCCCAGAGCTTGCTCAAACTCTCGGTTATGTTAGTAGCGTCGACTAAACAAAATATTCACAGTCTAAAAGTTGAGGATTATGTTTTATTCAATGGGAAGTTTTAGGGCTGAAGCCCAGGAGGCAGCATCTCAAGTAATCCTGAGAGAATTGCTCTGAGGAGGCCTGGTGGGAGCTAGGATACAAAGGAATTTTGCAACAAAGGGCATGTAGCCTGAGCATCAAAAGATTATTGTTAATTTTAAAAGGCAGATAAGTTGAGGAATTCCGCACTTTCTTATGTATGAGAAGATGCAAGAGTCTGGGCTCGTTGTCAGTCCTCTGATCTGCACCTCAGCTGCCTGGGGTGAATATCCTGTGCTTTCTCATCCTGAGTTTCCTCAGGGCTCACCGTGGGGAGTGGCTGCAGGCTGGTGGCTGCTAGATGGCTGATATTTTTTCCTTCCTGAGTTCCTGCAGGGCCCACAACTCACCATAGGCTGAGGCTGCAATATTTGTTAATGACTATGGCACCCACTGTTTACTGACATGGCGGGAATATTCCATTTATCACATCCATCCACTAGTCTGGAGAAGGAAATGGCAACCCACTCCAGCATTTTTTGCCTGGAGAATCGCATGGACAGAGGAGCCTAGCAGGCCACAACCCACGAGGTTGCAAGAATCAGACACAATTTAGCGACCAAACCACAACCAACACCATCTGCTAATCTATCTATCCACACACCCACCGGCTAATTCATTCAAAAATACGCCTCTATGTGGCAGCTGTTTCTTAAGCTGCTTTTGTCCAGACACAATGTACTAGGCTTGTGTGCTCACTGAGAAAGGGTCCATGATCCCTGCAACTTCAAGCAAGGATGGCAGTTGACAAACAGGAACATTGAAGAAAAGAGACTGAGAATAAGGGCAGCATCCACTATGAAAAGTCCCGAGCATCACAGCAGAACAGGGCCTAGAGATGCTCCAGGCTAATGCCCAGACCTCGGGTACACACTGGTTTACAGTAGCTTCTAACTACTCTCTATTGTCAGTGCACAGAGAGGTCAATCAGAGTTAGGAAGAAGAACAGACTAATACATTTTAGAAACAATTTAAGGTTAATAATTTAAACTAAGTTCTAATGATTCTACCAGGTAAGGTCTTTAGAAGATACACAAATAAAGATATCTTCAATTAGCATAAGATTACTTGCTTGTGGTATGCAGTGTATCTATTAGCCTTGCAATCTTATTTCTATTATTAAATTTCCAGTACAATAGGGGGAATAAGAGCCATGACCCCTGAAAGATGTCCACACACTAATCCCAGGAACCTATATGGATATGTTAGGATATGTTGCCAAAAGTAACAAAAGAATCTTTGCAGACACAATTGAGATTATGGGTTTTGAGAGGTGGGGATTATCCTAAATTAGATGAGTGGACGGGATCCAAGCCCAACCACCCTCCAAAGCAAGGAAGTCAGGGAGATGCGTTGTGAAGGGCACTCGACCAGCACTGATGTCTTTGAGACGGAGGAAGTGGAGACGAGCTGAAGGATGAAGACAGCCTCACGGAGCTGAGAATGGTCTCTGCTGATGGCCAGCAGGAAAGCAGGACCTCAGTCCGACAACCTCAGGGAACTGAATTCTGCAGGCATTCAGAATAAACAAGTCCCCAGGTGCTACGAGAGATGGTGGGGGGTGGAGAAAGCAGCCTGTTGACACCTTGATTTTAGCCTGCGAGATCATTGTTGGAGTCCTGGCAACAGAAGCACAAGACGATAAATTTATGATGCTTTAAGCTACTGAATCTGCAGTAATTTACTACCACAGTGATAGAGGCTGAATCAGCCTGGAGATGTAGTGAGTGATTTTCTGTGTGATACTTCCTCTCCCACCACGGGTAAAGAATCTGCCTGCCAGTGCAGGAGGCCCGGGAGACCTGGGTTTGATCCCTGCATTGAGAAGATCCGCTGGAGAAGGAAATGGCAACCCACTCCTGTATTCTTGCCTGGAGAATTCCATGGACAGAGCAGCCTGGCAGGCTACAGTCCATGGGGTCACGAAGAGTCAGACACACCTTAGCGACAGGAAAACAATACACACAGAACTCTAGGTCCTGTTAGCAGCTGCTGCTGCTGCTGCTAACTCGCTTCAGTCGTGTCCGACTCTGTGCAACGCCATAGACGGCAGCCCACCAGGCCTCCCCGTCCCTGGGATTCTCCAGGCAAGAACACTGGAGTGGGTCGCCATTTCCTTCTCCAATGCATGAAAATGAAAAGTGAAAGTGAAGTCGCTCAGTCGTGTCCGACTCTTAGCGACCCCGTAGACTGCAGCCCACCAGGCTCCTCCGTCCATGGGATTTTCCAGGCAAGAGTAGTGGAGTGGGTTGCCATTGCCTTCTCCACAGGTGCCTTCTGCCAAGTATTTCCTCCATGACTCAGCAGAAAGTGGTCTCACCACTAGTCACTCCCTGCACATGATTCTGCTAGCTCAAGTGACATCTTAAAAGGAGCCAAAGTCACCGCCAATTCTACCACATACATGATTTCTTCTTTGCAGAAAACAACAGAAATTTGCTGAGGAACTCCCATGCAATCAAGAACCTCTTGGCTTTGGAATTTGTCTTTCATTATTAGCTTCCAGACTTCTAGTTTTTCCAAAAGTAAATGTTATAAATAGATAAAAGAAGACAGATTTCAACCTAACTCTCAGAAAGAATCTTAAACTGTGTTTTCAGAAACAGGTAAACTCAGGACATTGCAGCAGTGATAAAAAGTCCAGTTGCCTGCATTTCAGGGTCACATAGGGCTTCACAGCTGGCACTAGTGGTAAAGAACCCTCCTGCCAATGCCGGAGATGCAAGAGATGCGGGTTTCTGAACCCTGGATCAGGCAGATCCCCTGGAGGAGGACATGGCAACCCACTCCAATATTCTTGCCCGGGAAATCTCATGGACAGAGGAGCCTGGTGAGTTACAGTCCAGGGGGTTGCAAAGAGCTGGACACGACTGAGTGACTTAAAAACAGCAAATATATATACATATATATCTATATTCTGGAAAGGCCAAGAGAGAGGCTGATTCAGGGAGGAGACGAGGGTTAAAAAGGAAGTAGATGGTCATCCCACCCGCGTGTCCACACACCTGCTCTGGGCAGTGATGTGCCAGCTTCAAGCCTGGCCTCCAGTCTGAAAGGCTGTGGGCCTGGGTACCTTCCTTCCCCAACCTGGCAGGTGAGCTACAACCTCTGGCAGATCTAACCTGCTACCAACATGCTAACAATCTTGAAGCCACACCTGTCTGTTTCTAATTACTCAGCTCCCGCCCTGCCCTCCACCTGTGTGTTTATAAACCTCCTGCATTTCCTCTAGGGAGGGGGAGAGTGTAAACACTTTATTTTTGCAATCCAGATATTCACTGTTTTCCATAATTGAGTTTATAAAACATCCCTTTTCACCTCTTCTAAACCTGGGAGAGGATGGATCTATGTGTTTGTATTTTAGAAATCACCCTGGCAAGAGGCAAAGGGCTGTCACTTCTTAAAGTTCATTACACTTGATTATGTAAATCATCTAATCTCATTAGTAAGCTTAATAATTCTTCCTCCTCCCTTCACTGTTCACTCCATAAGGCAAGCAAATCATGTGCTTATAATTTTAATGTAATGTCAATGATTTCAATTTCAATAAAATTACCATTTCAATTGTATTCTCAGTTAAAACAATTGGGTGCCATAGCCAGTTCTGTGAAGCATGCAAGATTTCAAACTTCAGCATCAATAGTTAGGGATGATGAATAGGTCTCATAAACCCTCATCCTCTGTCTGGTGATTCGAGGTTCTTCTGTGATGTCCTTTCATGAGGAAGGCAGGAAAGGAGATGAAATGGGCATCAACACACTTCCATTCTACCAGCTCTGTACCCCTCCTCCTCAGGGTGTAACCCAGGCAGCAAACTGATGACCTCAGTGATGTTCTCTGGAGCGCCTTGCTGCTGTCAAGATGTGTCTGAGCTGAAGGGTTCCCTAAGGAAACGCTGAGATGCAAAACCATACCATTGCTGGCCACTGTGCCAGTCACTTGGGGATAATGGATAAACTACCTCCTACTCAAAAAGAAAATAAAAAGAAAATGCATTCAAGCCCAAATTGAGAAAGCCAGTATGGAGACATTTTCTACCCTTTTCGGAGCACACTGATGTATGCCAACAGTTCAGGAATCATAATTTATCAAAAAGAGCCAGGAATATATATGGCCAGTCTGCAGACCCCAAATTGCTATGAAAACCTACAGCCATGAAGAACAGAGAGGAATGGATCAAAGTATTCAGGTTTTCCTTTCCATAGAAAAGCCAATAATGTGTGGTTTTATATAAAATGCCCCAAGTTCACCAAGGTCATTAGTACTCATTAATAAATGGCATGGTATTGAAATGTCTATAGCCCATTTTGAATTTCTCATCAGATTTAGGTTCAATAATAAATGAACATTTTGACCTCCGCTTCAAAGGTACAGAAAGTGACCTAGACCATATGAGCATCCATCTCCAAGAATACATAAAAAATTGATTCCCATTTCAAAACATTATTTTCTATAATGGATGTTGTCAGATGCTGTGTTTTTTGCTGTTTAGATTTCGCACATAAATGTCATAAAGTTTCAGAAATTGCTCTTTTAAATGTTACTCCTCCTTAGGCAACCAGATACATTTTTTTTAAAGTAGATTTTTTATTGGGAAAACATTCATATTTTTAAGCTGTTCCAAATCTGCTGGAATTTCTGAATTTTACTTTGTAAGCTACGATTGATATTTAGAAATCTTTGCTGGGTTTTCAGGATGCATCCGGCCTTCATCACCAGGCATTCTGCTTCACAATTAACCTAAATGAGAAGATGTGAAGCTCATTTGGTACATCAGCATTCCAGCCTGAAAATGGTTCCTGGACCTCTCCTCTTCCAAGTATCCATCCTGAAGCCAGATAAACATGCTGGCCCTATTTGTACAACACTGTTGCTTTCTAAACCAAACTGGAGCCTTAAGGTCTGAGATGCATAAATGTTCCCATGGCAACTGGGTTGGATGGTTTGAGAAAACACAGGACTGATGAGAAAGCCCAGGATGAAGGGTGCTGGAAGAGCATCCACCATCCAGCACGACTGGTCTGGGGCCCCAGGTGTGTGCACACTTTCCCCTGCTCCTCTTCATTCCCTCTTGCTTTCATCCTTACTCCTGAATGTCTCCTGGGCCTGAATTTATCCAAATCATTCTAACGTGATCCATTTTTTCAACGATACAGGAAGGAATATGGACAGCCCACCCCCACCTGCAGGAGTGGTTCATTTATTCTTTCTTCATTCAGCTGTTCATCCAAACGCACAACTTACTTACTCACTCCCTGCCTATTTACTGAGCATCTGCTGTGTGAGTGTGGCATTGTCTTAGATGCTGGGGAAATAGCATGCCCAAGGCAGGTTCACATTCCTGCTGTTTATCAGCTCATGTGCTTAGGTGCTGAGTGTTACGGAAACTAATAAAGCCTGAAAGACAGAAACGGCTAGGGAGGGTGTGGAGTCAACTTCCAAAGGGGTGGGCTGGGACAGGCAGTGCACACAGGTGAGGAAGCTGTATGAGAGGGGGCGTGAAATCACCCGAAAGGGTTGGAAGAGCAGTGCTTGGTCTTCACGCAGAGCTAGGAATGGCACTTATTTCCGCCAAGTAGACTCAAGAGCCACATGGCGTTAGTGACAGACCTTCCACAGCACGGGAGGAGGGGTGGCCAGAGAGAGTATTTGAAAGAATAATGCGCAAAAGTTTTCAAAATTTAATAAAAAACCGTAAATTCACAGATTTGAGAGGTTTGATGACTCTCAAGCAAGTTACACAAAGGCACGTAATACCCTACTTGCTCAAAATTGGCAATGAAGGGAACATTTTAAAAGCAACCAGAGAAGGAATAAGTCACGATAAATAAAAAGCTACAGTTACGAATGTCAGTGAGGTTCTCATCAGAAACAACGTGAGTGAGAAGATAGTGGGACATCCTCACTGTTCTGAAAGGAAACAAGGAGCTACGCACTTTTCGAGGGGGCTGTACCACACAAAACATATTTCAGAAACAGAGGAGAGCTTTCTGTTTTCCACAGAAGCTGAGGGAATTCATGACAAGCAGATACACGCTACAAGAAGGGCTCAACACATTTTTTAGGAAGAACAGAGATAAAGCCAGATAGAAATATGAATGCACAAGAAGGAAAAAAGAAGTGATAACTTCCTGCATAAGTATGTAATGTGTTTTTCCCTTATTATTTAGTCTCTATAAAAGATGATTGATTCTTTCACTAAGAGTAGTAGCAATGTCTTGTGGAGTTTGTTCCGTGGGAAAGTAGCATATGGTACTCACGGCACTGGTGCTTGGGGGCAGAAATGACAGCAGGAACTATTGCGTGGTCCTTGCAGGGTACGTGTTAGAACGCTAGCTGAAGGAAGCTAAGTGATGAGCTAAAGTGTATACTCTGGCCACCTGATGCGAAGAGCTGACTCACTGCAGAAGACCCTGATGCTGGGAAAGACTGAAGGCGGGAGGAGAGAAAAATGACAGAGGATGAGATGGCTGGAAGGCATCACTAACTCAATGGGCATGAGTTTGGGTAAACTCCGGGAGTTGGTGATGGACAGGGAGGCCAGGCGTACTGCAGTCCACGGGGTTGCAAAGAGTCAGACATGACTGAGTGAGTGAACTGAACTGAACTGAACTGAAAAGTGGATACTACTAGCCTGATTAGTTATAGCTAATAAGGAAATACAGTGCAATCAACAAACAGTACTCAGGTATTTCAAAAGATGGCAGAAAACGAGAGGAAAGAGAACCAAGAACAGATGGGAGAAAATGAAAAGCGAATAGCAAGATAACAGATTTCACCTTAACTATATCAATGATCTCATCAATACAAATGGTCTAAACATCTTATTTCAAAGATAGATTGTCAAAGTGAATTTAAAAAGCAAGACTCAACTATATGTCATCTACAAAAAAAAGCTTTAAGAAGACACAAGAGGGTAAAAAGTAAAAATATGGAAATACATATACAATGCTAACACCAATTAAAACAAAAAAAACTAAGGGTGGCTATACTGATACCAGAAGAAGCAGATTTTAGAGTAAAGAATGTCACAATTGTAAATAAAATCACTTCACAAATATAAAAAGGGTCTGTTGATTAAGATGGCATGTTAATTCTAAATGCTTATGCATCTAATAGCAGTATTTCAAAAGACATGAAATAAAATCTAATAGGATTATAAGAAAAATAGAGAAAAACACAATTATAGTCATGGACTTTAATAGCACTTTCTCAGTTCATACAGTTCATGCAAACAATGGGCTTCCCCGAGGCTCAGCTGGTGAAGAATCTGTCTGCAGTGAGGGAGACCTGGGTTCGATCCCTGGGTTGGAAAGATCCCCTGGAGAAGGGAATGGCTACCGACTCCATGGACTAGTCCATGGGGTCAGAAAGAGTTGGACATGACTGAGGGACTTTCACTTTCACTTTCGTACAAACAATAGACATAAATAGAAGATTTGAACAAGATTATCAACCAATTAGCATAACTGACCTTTACAGACCATTCCAACCCACAATAGCAGAACGTGCACTCTGTCCATATGCACATGGGACCTTTATCAGGATAAATCACATTCTGGGCCATAAAATAAGTCTCAATCAATTGGAAAAGATTTAAGTCCTTCCAGAGTTGTTCTCTGGCCACTGTGGAATTAATTTTGAAACCCATAATGGAAAGACCTAAAGGATGTGAGAACACCAACTCCTTGGATACTTAGTGGGTGAACATGCAAGACTGAAGATGTAGGAACAAAGGCTGCCAACTAGAAGCCTGTGTGCCATGTCCATGCAGGACCAAGAGGGAAAACGTGGCTAGTACGTGGGGAGAAGAGAGGAAGTAAACACATTACCTGAGACGTAGTGAAGTGAATGGCAACCCACTCCAGTGTTCTTGCCTGGAGAATCCCAGGGATGGTGGGCTGCTGTCTATGGGGTCGCACAGAGTCAGGCACGACTGAAGTGACTTAGCAAAAGTGAAGGGAAGTTTTTCAGGTGGCACCAGTGGTAAAGAATCCACCTGCCAATGTAAGAGATGCAGATTCGATCCCTGGCTCAGGAAGATGCCCTGAAGAAGAGCAGGGCAACTCACTCCAGTATTCTTGCCTGGAAAACCCCACTGACAGAGGAGTCTTGCAGGCTACAGTCCATGGGGTCACAAAGAGTCAGACACAAGTGAGCATGCAGTGAGAGTGGAGCTAGAGTTGCAAGGCTTTCTGAAACTGAGAAACTGTGAACTTACTCTGATTGAGATGGAAGCTACTACAAGGTTTCATGGAGAAGAGTTACATGATCCCTCCAGCTACTACACGGATGATAGAAATAGGATAGTATTGAGTGGATAAGAGAACAGTTGCATGAGAACAAGTTTGGAGGCTCTTACAATGACCCAGATGACAGGAACGGAGACCAAGGTGTCACTAGGAAAGGGTCACCTTCTGGGTATATCGAGGAGGCAGAGTTCACAAGGCTTTTCTAGATTAACAATAAGGAGTGAGAAAAGCCCAAAACTGACTTCAATATCCTTGACCTGAGCAACCTCATGGGCAGAATTGTCACTTTCCAAGGTGGCGGGAGTCTGGCGAGTTGGGAGCAAAGAGGTTTGGGTGCTTGATGTTGTTCATGTCAAGAGGAATGGTCAGGTCTAAGGTTTCATAGGTTTCCTAAAGAAGTGCCAAAAGTGTCTTCAAATTAGAGGTGAAATCTTCAAACTGTCTGGCTATAGATACATGAGTACAGGAGGGTTCTAAGAGGTGGGGAAATCAAACCTGCTAATTTGAAGGGATAAAGAGGAGCCAGTAAAGTACCCTGGGAGGGAAGGAAGACTAGCGAGTGCAGAGCCCAGGGGCCAAGAGAAGGACGTGGAGGGAAGAGCAGAGGGCTGACAACTGTGTCACACACTGCCAGGTCCAGCTGGATGGGCGTCGTGTGTGTGGTGTGTAAAGTGCAGAGAGGTAGAGATCTGCTGTAGAATCCTGGTACACCTCTTACTATCTGCGTGCAAAGGTGAAGGGCACGCTCCCCCAGGAAACAGATATGATTGATATCCCTGGAACACATCACAGGCACATCCAGATACGCAGATATCCAGTTCTCTGTTCCTTCTGCTTTCCTGCGGAGGGAAGAATGCCCATGTGATATATCTTGGCCAATGCAATATGACACGTTTTTGGAAGCAACTGAAGGCTGTTTTGTGGCTTTCCATGTTCTCTCCCCTGCTCCAGTGACTAGGAAAGCAGGTGTGCAGATAGGAAAGCACAATAGTGGAGTGGGTCTGGACCTTAGTCTGACTCATGGCAGAAGCAGTTTGACAAGCTGGCTGGACCCCTGTGGACCCACTGGGAGCAAGAGATGACCTGAGGTCTTCTGCTGCTTGTTACTTTAGCAAAATCCTGCCCTTTCCCGAAGGGTGCAATTGCTCACAGGATTAAATAAAGGGCTTGGAAAATGCCGAGCATGGACCCATGGATGGGAATCTCATCCCTCAGAATATTTTACAGACCTCATGGTTTTATTTAATAACTCCCAGGGCTTTTCTAGGACTTCTGATTCATTGAATCAATGTGTGTATGTGAACTGGATGGGTAGTGCTCCAAGAATGCCCCTCGTTTTCCCCCAGAAGTCAGCACTGTGCTGGCATGCTCAGTAGCTAAGTCAGGTCCTTCTCTGAGTGACTCCATGGACCGCAGCCTGCCAGGCTGCTCTGTCCCTGGGATTACCCAGGCAAGAATACTGAAGTGGGTTGCCATTTCCTCCCCCAGGGGATCTTCCTGATCCAGGGATCACACCCACTTCTCTTGCATCTCCTGCATTGGCAGGCAGATTCTTCACCACAGCACCACCTGGGAAGCCCCTCGGTCAGTGCTAGCAGACACCAAACATCAGACCACTCCACTGAGTAGCGCGGCGTAACAGGATGAGCGGCTACTCAGAGCTGCCCTGCTGGCCCCCCGAGGCTGCCCCGCCACGGGGGCTTCTGGGGCAGACGGTGGGTGTGTCTCCCTCATCCTCCCCTCTGGATCTCACCACCCACAATTGCACACTACTGAACACATGTACACACACTCAAATACCACATACACACACACACACACCCCACACTCTTACACACACACACCACATACTCTTACACACACACACCACATACGCTTACATACACACACTCACACACACCACATACTCTTACATACACACACTCACACACACCACATACTTACATATACACACTCACACACACCACACACTCTTACACACACACACACACACGCACCACATACTCTTACATAGACACACTCACACACACCACATACTCTTACATACACACACGCACTCACACTGCTCGTAATGCCTTAATGCCACGGCAAGCTCTCAGCTCCCCTTGGCTGGCTCGGATGTGCCCTTCAGGAAGTGGCCGGCCCTTCAGGCAGAAGTGGCTTGGAGGGCTGACAGCCCCAGCACCCAGACGCCCTTGCCTGGAGGCCCTACGGCGAGTCTCAGGCCTGACTAGCGTCCAGAACCAAATCTCTGAGCTGCTCAGTCTGGTGGCCCCAGCTGTTTGCTCCCCACTAGCATGAAACATGGAGAAGGCAATGGCACCCCACTCCAGAACTCTTGCCTGGAAAATCCCATGGACAGAGGAGCCTGGTGGGCTATATACAGTCTGTGGGGTTGATAAGAGTCGGACACGACTGAGCGACTTCACTTTCACTTTCATGCACTGGAGAAGGAAATGGCAGCCCACTCCAGTGTTCTTGCCTGGAGAATCCCAGGGATGGGGGAGCTTGGTGGGCTGCCGTCTATGGGGTCGCACAGAGTCGGACACGACTGAAGCGACTTAGCAGTAGCAGCGGCAGCACAAAACAGAAGCAGTCAAGGACTCCTTACCTTCATTGTCTTCTTTTTCTTAACTTTCTGTGCAAACACGCATTTCTTTACTGAATCTATGTTTAAATCATAGGTGAGTCTATCACTGAATGAGCTAACATGGAGAAACTAGCAAGGTGTGTTTTTAAAGCATAAGGGAAACCTCCCATAGCTTTGCGCCATAAATAAATGCCCTCTGAACATGTCCATTTTAACACTTTGTGTTTTTTTAATTTTTTTGTTTACTTTATGTTGGAATATAGTTGAGTATGGCTTTCCAGGTGGCTCAGCATTTGCCTGCAATGCAGGGGATGCAGGTTCAACTCCTGGGCCAGGAAGACCCCCCGGAGAAGGAAATGGAGCCTCACTCCAGTACTCTTGCCCGAGAAATCCCATGGACAGGAGAACCTGGCGGGCTACAGTCCGTTAGGTCGCAGAAGAGTTGGACATGACTTAGTGACTAAACAACAAAAACAGTTGATTAACAATGTCATAAAGCTTCCCGGGTGGCTCAGTGGTAAAGAGCCCTCCTGCCAATGCAGGTTTGCTGCTTGTAAGAAAAGCTATGACAAACCTAGACAATGTATTAAAAAGTAGAGACATCATTTTGCCAACAAAGGTCCCTATAGTCAAAGCCATGGTTTTTCTGATAGTCACATACGGATGTGAGAGTTGAACCATAAAGAAGGCTGAGCACCGAAGAGCTGATGCTTTTGAACTGTGGTGTTGGAGAAGACTCTCGAGAGTCCCTTGGACTGCAGAGAGATCCAACCAGTCCATCCTAAAAGAAATCAGTCCTGAATATTCATTAGAAGGACTGATGCTGAAGCTGAAGCTCTGATGCTTTGGCCACCTGATGTGAAGACCTGACTCACTGGAAAAGACCCTAATGCTGGGAAAGATTGAGGGCAGGAGGAGAAGGGGATGCCAGAGGATGAGATGGTTGGATGGCATCATCGACTCAAGGGACATGAATTTGACCAAACTCTGGGAGACGATGAAGGACAGGGAAGTGTGGCATGCTGAGGTCTATGGGGTTGCAAAGCGTCGGACACGACTGAATGACTGGACAGCACTGGTGTTTGCCAGTTTTGGGTAGCAGGGCAGCTCAGATACATGTATGTGTATCTACTCTGTTTCAAATTCCTTTCCTGTGTAGCTTGTTACACAGTATTGAGCAGAGTTCCCTGTGCTAGACAGTAGGTTCTTGTTGGTAATCTATTTTAAATGTAGCAGTGCGTACTTGTTCATCCCAAACTCCCAATCTATCCTTCCCCACCCTTTACCTCTGGTAACCATACGTTCATTCTCTAAGTCTGTGAGCCTGTTTCTGTTTTGTAAATCAGTTCAGCAGCAACACGGATGGACCTGGAGATGATCAAACTATGTGAAATAAGTCAGAGAAAGGCAAAACGGTATTGCTTACATGTGGAATCTAAAAATATCATCATCGTCTTCAAACTGCCTTCGAGAATGTCTTCCAGTTCACATCCTTTATGTTGCAACAATGAATGGAAGGCACGTCTACTTCTACTGGGCAAGGTTCCCCTCCAAAGGGAGCATGTGGGCTTGCAGACACACTGTGCTTACATCACGGTGAGCCTACCTTTGGACACACAGGGCCTGGCCCTCCAGCCAGGGGGGACTTGTGCAGTCTGGAGAATATCTGAGCGCAATTCCCGGCTCTGGGGTGGATTCCCAGGGTGCTGCACACTCGGTAAGTCACAAGCAGGAGGAAGCTAGTGCCGCCTCCACGTGTTCTTCAAGGCTGTTCCTGAATAAGCCATTTAGCAGAAGCCACACGCTCAGTTTTACAACACATACGTAGCATGGGTGAGGGGGGTGAGAAGTAGGATGAGAGCATGAATCAGGGCTGTTATAAAGGTTCAGCACCCGGGGACCGTCTGTTCACGCGCATGATGTCGACACAAGCGTGGCTGCGCTCTCTGTGGGCCTCGTTCAGCTCTGCTCGGTGTGGTGTTTACGGCCTGATGGATGGGACAGGATAACCCAGAGCTCAGCTCACCCGGGCCTCCCGGGCTGTTCCAGTGACGCTGTGCATCAGAATGCTGCTTGCTGATCGTCTGGACAGCTGGCTGGCTGCTCGAATTCCCAGGCAAAATGACTCTCTTGGTTCAGAATGGTTTGCTTAGGTCTTGCTTCGAGTTTTGCCCAGGCTGGATATATCTGTATATCTGTGGCCAGGTTTAGAGACCATTAAAAAACACAGCTGTTAGACTGAGGAATTGGCAAACAAAAGCAAATCACTGGATACGCGCGCACACACACACAGACACACACCACCCATCTGCATGAAATTACTGGGAAGTTGCAGGGAACACAGTCATTGGACCATTTGGGCTTTCCAAACACTCTTTCATGAAGTATTTATAAAGGATTCACTCTGTGTCTAACCTACCGGGAGGCATGGGAGAGGCCAGTAAGAGACAGATGAAGCCACGTTCCAGTGTTGGTTCTTTCTTCGGCCTCTGTCCAAGCCCTGTGAGATGCCGATTCTCTGAAATGATACATGGCCTTTAACCAATGACAGGACAAGGGCACGTGGCCAAGGAACAGCTCTCTCTCTCTTTAACTGAAAGGAAGCAGCTCCAAATGGGGAGATTCACAGGTGTACACAGACTATTTGTCATCCTGGACATCTTCAAAACATTTTCACCATGTCTTGTTTCCTCTTTAGCCTTTTCTCATTACTAACATGAATCAGTGAATCCTTTCCAGTTTGAAAGAGAAGTTGAAAAACAATGATGTGAGTCTTGTTTAGGCTCTAAGGTAATGAAGGGATGGGATACTCCCATATCACTTATCCAGACACGCCCTGGGGGTTTGTTTCCAATTCTACAGTCTGAAAAGTGGAAAGAAAGATGGCATATTGGGTGCCGTGGAGTCTAGTCTTGTGTACAGTTAATCTTCATGGCAAATCATTGCTTCATTCACTCCCGGTTCCCAGATACACAAAATAGTTGGGCAAGAGATCTTACCCCTCTCCGTGGCAGCCTTCCTAAAGTTACAGCAGGTTCTGCTGCACCTGCATTACAAAAGGAAAGATGTCTTTATTCTGGGGAAATTTAATGGTCCGGTGGACAAAACGAAAAACCATCAGAGGTGGAGAAGTCATCATATCACGCTGCTCTGCTGATGACGCTGTTATGATACTTCCTGAAACTTAGAAAATATTCTAGATATGATTGCTTAAAAAAGAAAACAAAACCTTAGAAATAAGGGAAGGAACTATAAGACGAGCATGGAACTATGAATTGAGACATTCAGCATGCATAATTGAACAGATGGGCACGGGGTGATGAATGGGGAGAGGAGAATTAACCCAAATTACATGGCTACATATTCGTATATGGCGAAACTGGCACTTTGATTCTGCCGTTTTGGGATGTGTAGCATCTAAATTTATCAGTTTGGATTCTTCCAAATAACACCGGCCGACATCCTGGCCTCAAAAGGGACGCAGGGACCCTTGAGCTACCATGTCTGAAGAGCTTAATATTCTGGGGATGAAAGGATTCATACGAACACGAGATATTATCAAAGCTAAACACATTTTAAAGCCCCGGGACTCCAGTTGAGTTTCCCTTCCTCACAGGGCTGCTGAACAGTCTCAACAGCTCCAATGTGACTTTGAAGTTTTATTAAAAGATGGCTGGAAGATCAAAGCAGGAAAACTTAATGCACAGACACGTGACTGAAGGCTGGGCTTAACCAAGCCACACCAACCTGGCATTGTTCTATTAGAGATCCTTCTGGAAATTCATTTTATTTTAAAAAATGTAAATAGAGATAACTAGTAAGAGAAGGAAAACTGAATCCATAGTCCTACATTTATAATTAACAGCTAACGGTTCTATGCTGTTTAATTACAGTTTGTTTGAAGACATCAACAATTAAAGCTATAGCTACAATCATCTCCCCATGACCCCCACCAGCAGGAGTCCTCTGTACCCCAACTTCCACGTTAAGAATCAAGTATTGGAAGGAAAAAAAAGTATACTATCATTTTTCATACTTACTGCGTCTGTATATTTCTTGTGTGATTTATTATACCCCTTGAATTACACATTATTTTGAATTTGGCCTGGATAGTCCACGTGGTCGCAAAGAGTCGAACACGACGGAGCGACTTTCACTTTCACTTTGAATCTGTGAATTTGGGAGACTTTAACGCTGTACTCGCCGCTATCCGTTTTTCTTTTCTGTTCTCCATGTTTTTTGGAGGTATGTCTGCCCTTGACGTGGAAACATAAATGCTATAGCTGAGCTCCTGCATTACAACTGGCGCCGTGTTGCGTACCCCAGCTCCAGCTGATGGACGTTTGCTTTGTCCACAGACTTTGAGTATTACAGCCACGCAGCAGTGAGCATTCTTACGCATACCACGTGACTGCGCTGCGCTGCGCTTAGTCGCTCAGCTGTGTCCCACTCTTTGCAACCCCACGGACTGCAGGCCACCAGGCTTCTCTGTCCATGGGGATTCTCCAGGCAAGGATACTGGAGTGGGTTGCCATGGCTTCCTCCAGGGGATCACAGATCAAACCCAGATCTCCCACATTGCAGGCGGATTCTTAAGCAGCTGAGCTACCAGGGAAGCCCAAGAATATTGGAGTGAGTAACCTGTTCCTTCTGCAGGGGATCTTCCTGACCCAGGAATTGAACCGGGATTTCCTGCATTTCAGGCGGATTCTTTACTGGCTGAGCTACCCGGGAAGCCCATATCACCTGGCGTTCATATATAAACATTCATCTGGTTTATGGAGTTATGTATCCAGAAGTGGAATTGCTTGCTCAAAGGATATATAGATTTTTTTTTTTTTTTGCCTTTTCAAGAGGCTGATGCACTGTCTCCGAAGTAGCCATACTAGTTAGACCTGGACGCGCTGCGGAGTAACGGCCATTTCCCACTCGGCTTTCAGACCAGCAGATACTCTAGCATATTTTATTCCTTTTGTCAAAGCAGAATTTCCTCGCTGTTTTAGTGTGTATTTCTCTGAGCATCTTTTCAAAGCTATGACAGATATTCACAGATACTCACATTTCCTCCTTCATTTACTTTTCTTATCAATTTCTAGAAGGCCTTCATTTATTAGGCATATTTATTTCTCGCCTGTTACATGCATTGAAATTATCCTTTTTTTAAGGCTGTTACTTGTATTTGAAAAATTTACAGTGTCTTTTGTGATTTCAGAGTTTTATATTTCGAAATAATCTAATTGAAATATATTCTTAATTGCTTGAGGTTTAAATAACCAGAACAAACTAGAAAAGAATAACTTTATAACATCCAGGACAGAGGAGCGTTGTCTTAGAGCTCTTCTTCACTTCTAGTGTCCAAATTCAATTGGAATTATTTTTGTGTACTGTGTAAATGAAGAATCTAATTTTATTTTTCTGCATTTTTCCATATGGATAGTTAATGGTCTTGATTCCACTCACTGAAATAAGCTTTTTCCCACTGGCCCGTGATGCAAATTCCCTTACCTACCCTGTTCCACACGTGCACGGCCCCACTGCAGTCTCTCTATTTCGTTTCTTCTCCTGCCAGCGTCACACAGTTTATTACAGTCCTTGGGACGTCTGCACATCCAGACCAACTGTGGACTGAATTAAAACTTAATTCAAAATCATCCTATCTACCTGAACACTTTTAATTGTCCATATAAATTTCTGAATTAATTTGAAAATATCACAAAAATGCTACCGTGTGGTTTTTGATTGAAGTTGTTTTAAATTTGCATGAAAATCTGGGGAGAAGTGACGTGTTTACCACCCTGGGTTCTCACCTGTGAACAGGACAGTCTTCTGCATTTAGTCAAAAAAGGCATGGATGGCTTTTTTCCCCCATAATGAACAGACTGTGCATTTTTGGGGGGGGGGCTGGGTTTATTTTAATCTCAGTGTGCAGTTTGATGGTTGTGTTTTTCCTGTAATGAAATATATATTTTTAATATTGTATTTAAAAAAGTTTCACTTCCAGTGTAAAGTACATATTAATTGGTGTCCATCAATCTTATGAAAATTGCATTGGTTCTAATAGCCTATTCATTGATTTTCCTGGTTTTCCTGAGTAAACAATCATATAATCTTCACATAGTGGCAAAACCACCTCCTTCTTTTCCATCTATTTAAATTTTTTTTTTTCATACTGTTTCCACTAAAACAGTGAGTGCCATCTTGCATACTGGTGTGAGATTGGCAACCTGGTGCTATTTCTGATTTTTAAATGGAAAACTTCTAATATTCCACCATGATGTATCATATTTATTTTAGGTTTATATAAGAGTCTCTACCAAGTCAAGGAAAAGCCCCTCCAACCTGGGGTACTAAGTTTTGTTTGTCTGATGATGAATAGCTATTGACTTTTGTAGAATTATTTTCCTGTGTCTACTGAGATGAAAGAATAATTTATTTCTCCTTTAATCTGTTAATGTGGCAAGTTACATTGAAATTTATCTTTCTATGTTCATTCATATCATGTTTTTTGTTTTTAACTTAGTTTTAAAACTGGAATGGATGAGAATTGGCTATTATTATGCAAATTTATACTTTAATTGCATATTATAGTCCTACTGGATTGAAACCAATCTATTTCTAGGGCACTAAGCCACTGGAAATACTATTTTCCAAACAGTTTTATCATTTTGGATCAGATTATAATTTATTTTTTATCCTTCTGTTTCTTTTGGAGTTAGGTCTGTGTTTTGTTTTAATAATGCTGTGGTTGTTATGCATAAATTGTAAGCACTCTGAAAATGTAATTTAATTCATCCTCCAGAGAGCTGTGAATGTTGGGAATTTTTTTAAATTACTTCATTTTTTAAATTTTATTCAAAAGTAGAGCGAGTCCATTTTTAATTTTCATTACAAAAGATACAAAAAATTGCATTTTCCTTTTACCCCAAAATAATAAATTTTAATAATTTGGATATAACACTACCTTATTTTATAATACACGCCTCCATTTTATATCATTTAGACTATTCTATACTTTGAACACCATTTTGCTTTCTTCACTAATCATTATACAATTAGTATTTGCTATGTCTATGAATATTATTTTTAAATTATAAATAAGCAGAATGTTTCATTCTATTGATGTGCATGCTCAGTCATGTCTGACTCTTTGTGACCCCACAGGACTGTAGCCTGCCAGGCTCCTTTGTCCATGGGATTTTCCAGGCAAGATACTGGAGTGGGTATTCCTTCTCCAGGGGATCTTCCCAGGATCAAACCGGCATCTCCTGTGTGTCCTGCATTGCAGGTGGATTCTTTACCACTGAGCTACCGGGGAAGCCACTTTCATTCTTTAGATAAAATAAATGTCATTTACCATTCTCCTGTTCTTGGATGTTTGCCTTGTATCCAACTGATCAACATAACAGATAAAAATGTGCATTTTGCATGCTTTTTGCTTGTTTATTAATTATATTTCTAATATTTCTTAGGAGAGAATTTTCGAGAGGAAATTGTTATGAGGTCTTGCGTTGGCACCTGTTTTGTTTTCCCTGAGACTGTTAGATTTTCTAACACATAGCAAATTCACAAAATCTTTACCTAGTAAGGACATGAACAGCAGTCAGCACAAATGTCTCAGATGCCTCAAAGCATCCTTATATATTGCCCAGTTTTTTCCAAGAAAGATGCTTCCAAGAAAGGGAGAATTATATTCTCCCTATGGGTGGTATCCACCAGAGAAGGCTACTTTAATAAATGCTGCTGTTTCAGGAACTTAATACTTAAAAGAGGTTCTTCTTCGTCCAAGTCCTGCATCCACTGCAGGCTGGCCTTCATTCTCCATCATCAGTCTCAAAGACCCAGGATGAAAGAGGCTGCATAGAAGATGTGCTTCTAGACTTTGCTGGGAAGAAGGTATTGCCATATAGTTGTGGGGGGGGGGCGGGGGCGCTGTGTGGATCACAATAAACTGGAAAATTCTGAAAAAGATGGGAATACCAGACCACCTGACCTGCCTCTTGAGAAACCTATATGCAGG
This sequence comes from Redunca redunca, assembly GCA_006410935.1. NCBI lineage: Eukaryota > Metazoa > Chordata > Mammalia > Artiodactyla > Bovidae > Redunca > Redunca redunca. The sequence goes on along the minus strand of SJYQ01006140.1, from coordinate 725,676 downwards.
TCAGGAAGCAACAGTTAGAACTGGACATGGAACAAATGACTGGTTCCAAATAGGAAAAGGAATATGTCAAGGCTGTATATTGTCACCTTGCTTATTTAACTTATATGCAGAAGATATCATGAGAAACGCTGGGCTGGAGCAAGCACAAGCTGGAATCAAGATTGCCAGGAGAAATATCAATAATGTCAGATATGCAGATGACACCGCCTTTATGGCAGAAAGTGAAGAGGAGCTAAAAAGCCTCTTGATGAAAGTGAAAGAGGAGAGTGAAAAAGTTGGCTTAAAGCTTGACATTCAGAAAACGAAGATCATGGCATCTGGTCCCATCACTTCATGGGAAATAGATGGGGAAACAGTAGAAACAGTGTCAGACTTTATTTTTTGGGGCTCCAGAATCACTGCAGATGGTGACTATAGCCATGAAATTAAAAGACGCTTACTCCTTGGAAGAAAAGTTATAACCAACCTAGATAGCATATTGAAAAGCAGAGACATTACTCTGCCAACAAAGGTCTGTCTAGTCAAGGCTATGGTTTTTCCAGTAGTCATGTATGGATGTGAGAGTTGGACTGTGAAGAAGGATGAGCACAGAAGAATTGATGCTTTTGAACTGTGGTGTTGGCGAAGACTCTTGAGAATCCCTTGGACTGCAAGGAGATCTAACCAGTCCATGGTAGAGGAGATCAGCCTTGGGTGTTCTTTGGAGGGAATGATGCTGAAGCTGAAACTCCAGTACTTTGGCCACCTCATGCAAAGAGTTGACTCATTGGAAAAGACTCTGATGCTGGGAGGGATTGGGGGCAGGAGGAGATGGGGCCAACAGAAGATGAGATGGCTGGATGGCATCAGTGACTCGATGGACGTGAGTCTGAGTGAATTCTGGGAGTTGGTGATGGACAGGGAGGCCTGGCGTGCTGCGATTCATGGGGTCACAAAGGGTCGGACACGACTGAGAAAGTGAACTGAACTGAACTGAGGGGGGTCTGGAAGCTCCGTCCACAAGGGACACACCCACTTCTGCCTAAGTGCCTCTGTCCCCAGTAAATTACCTGGTCACACCCACCTTCAGGAGCAAAAAACAGTGCCCCAAAGATAAAATCAAGAAACATTTGATAAACAGTGTTACTTATTACCACACACTGAACAGCCTTGGCTAGTGTACAGATAGTACACTTTTTAATAAAATAATAGCAATTGTATCTGTCAAGAATGTAAAGTTCAGGGACCACAAATGAGCATGGAGATCGTTTTCTGTGTTTTATCCTTATTTTTAGTACCTTTGGACCTTGTATTTTCTCCGTATGTTTTAGTAATAGTGACATTAACAGCAAACGAGTAATAAGGAATTTATATTATTCAGAGCACTGAAAATGCTGGACTCTGTTGCATAGCGATGTCAGTGAATCGCTAATAGATGTGTATGAGTTTCTTACATATTTAAGGCATAAATTCTTCATCAAACTCATTGCAAATATTTACCCGCGTTTTCTTGATCCTTTCATTTTGCCTATGATGTTGCCAATATGGTGAAAAATGGTGTCTAATCAAATCAATAAAAGGTCATTCTTGCAATTTCTCTTTTTGCTATTATGCTGACAAATCCTTCGCCATCCTTAATTTAAATGGAAACATATTTTTAAAATCATTGAAAACCTTTCCATTTATAAACATATTTTAACATCAGAATTTATCTTTTTCATATCTTTGAGATTATATTGAACTGCGATGTGAGGGGACAATCTATGGAGATTTTCGTAAACAGTTAAACATACAGACAAACAATACAATATGTATGCAAAAATATATACTGTGTGGGTTTCATTTCTGTCCATGATTTATAGTGAGCCTTTTCCCAGGTACGGGAATCTCCTTATATGCTAGGCTCTCCCAGTGCACTGATCTGATGTCTACGCACTGTTATCAGATGATGTGTGTGACTTCCAGGTGGAGGCTGGAGATGCAGGAAAGGACCAGTCCGTGCAAGCCTTTGTCATCTGCATCAAGGTGATCTGTCCTCCTCTCAAGGGCGACAGAACATTATGGGGCTTTTTAAGAGAGCTGGGTGGTGTTGCAGGGGAGAATGACAATAAATAGCTGTGAAAGAGAGAAGTGAATTGCATGAACTAATCAACAAATCAATGAGTTTTGCTGCAGACATAGGTAAGAATGCTATGGTAACAGACTGCCTGGTCTTGAAGGATAAGAAAGCGTTTCCCAGGCAGTGAAATGCCAGGGAGAGTCTTTTTGAGCCAAGGAAACATTTAGGGTTTCAAGTGAGAGATCTCTCTCTCTCTCTCTCTCTCTCTGTGTGTCTCTCTCATGCACACACAAATGCAATATTTACACCAGGGTGATTGCTTGATTATTTGATTGTCAAAGCTTTTTTATGTTTGAGAGAGAGGAAGAGACAGAGAGAACCAGCCAGAGAGAGTGTGTTGAGGGTGAGAGTGGGGAGGGGTTACGATAGAAATCTCTTCCCTCTCTCCTCCCTGGCCCTACCCTTCTTCTCCAGGACTCATGGCTGCTCTGTGAGCAGGCTGTCCTCACAATTACAGGTGATTCGATGAGATTTCACATTGTCAGGCCTGAACTGATTTTGTCACGGTTTGGGTGTTCGCATTAGATTTTGAATGGGAAGCCAGCACAAGTCAACATTCTAAAAACATCATCTATCCTGTTTGGAAGAAGATACAGCTAAAACATTTAGAGGAAAAGGCAAAACTGAAGAAATTGGTACAAGATTATTTTGTTCATGTCCCGGGGGCCCCAGCATGGCAACCAGTGGAGTTATAAGATGGCAGACAGGACTGGCAAGGGACAGGACTGGACAGGTGAGCAGGTCAGATGGTGAGGGGCATGCTGCCCGCCGTGAGTTAGCTGAAGGCTTGCCATTGAAGGGTCCTCAGCTGCAGGGGGCTGTGGCCAGGTGTGGGTAGAAAGGACACACTCACGGCAACGTGGAGAACGACTGTGAAGGCCAAGGCAGGAGCCAAGGAGACCGGTCTGGGAGAAACGCGTTGTGGTATTCCAGGAGAGACAGCCGCTTATTAAAACAGGGCACCGCTGGTGGGGACCAAGAAAAGTGAATCTGCTGGAAGAACATTTTGGAAACAGGACTGCCAAGAGTGAGCTGGTGATCCTTGTGGGTGGTGAAACAGAGGTGCATGTGTGGGGGCGTGTGTGTGTGTGGGGGGGTGGTCTCTGTTCAAGAATGATGCTCGGAGCTGGGGTGGCCAGAGAGTTAGAGGGAAGAGAGCACAGTGATAGAGCTCTGGAGAGAGTGGGATCGCCACGCTCAGGCCTGGGGCTCCCCAGATCGGGGCGCCCGGCAGCCCCAGTGGTCCGTGTCCAGTGTGCAGGCTTGTCTCTCCTCTAGGAGCCCACAGAGGGGCATGTGGGCAGCTCACCGCTCAGACTCCACGAGGCAAGGGGCAAACCACCAGGGACCCTGTCCTTGTCCCTGTTCCAAGCAAGGGAAATAAGCAGGAAGAACCAAGAAAACACGTCCCCAGGGACAGCAGCTCTGAGCACCGATGCAGAGCTGTGTGTGCGGAGCTGTGTCCCAGCACGCTGAGTTTGTCCAAGCGGCTGGACGGTTACAAGCCATGCACCCGTGGTCCAGAGAAAACCCAACCACCCATCCACCCCACCTCTGCTGGTATCCAGGAGTCGACTGCTCTGAGAGGCTTCTGAAACAGAAGAAGTTGGGAAGCCTATGGCTACTGAAGTCAGTTCAAGGAAAGAGATGACCCTTCTGCTTAAACAGGAGGAACCCAGGAAGGAAACTGAACTAAAGGTCTCTCATCCTTCTTTGGACAGCAAGATCAAAGCAGTCCATCCTAAAGGAAATCAGCCCTGGATATTCACTGGAAGAAGTGATGCTGAAGCTAAAGCTCCCTCCAGTTCTTTGACTACCTGATGCGAAGAGCCGACATTGGAAAGGACCCTGATGCTGGGAAGGACGGAAGGCAAGAGGAGAAGGGGATGACAGAGGATGAGATGGTTGGATGGCATCACCCCCCAGTCAATGGACATGAGTTTGAGCCGACTCTGGGAGATAGTGAAGGACAGGGAAGCCTGGTGTGCTGCAGTCCACCGGGTCGCAAAGAGTCAGACATGACTTAGTGACTAAACAACATTCCTTCCTCCATGCCCCTAATAATTAGGATGTTGGCTGCACCCACTTTAACAGCAAAGGTGCTGACAGACAGTCTCTGCAAGAGTCCAGCTCACAGGCACTGGACCACCAAGCTTAGTGATGGGGCTGCTTGTGGACATGAAAGTCAGCTCAGGTAACCCATGCGCATCGCACTAGCAGCTGGGAGGCAGGGAGGCAGGGGCATTGCCCGAGACAGGCGACAGAGCTAGAGCCGGGGGAGGTTCTAGAGCGACGGAGTCGGGCCACGACCCCCGGGTCTGCAGCGCAGACCTCACTCTCCGGCTGAGTCTCCACGCTGTCCTTGACGGGAAGCCCAGGGGACCAGGAGCTAGTGACCACGTGCTTTTGTCCCACGGGAGCCTAGGACAGGGAACAGAGGCTGCAAGAGATGGGCCCAGAGGGGCAGATGGAGCACGACCAGCCCAGGGCTCTCTGCGCCCAGTGGGGCTCGTCCGACCCTGCGTGCTGCCCGTGGCTCTGCTTGAGACTGACCGCGGGCTGCCCGCCTCTGGCTGCAAGGTGTCCGCCGGTCCTCCTCTCCAAAGAGGCAAGAAGAAGGCCAGGGATGAGGAGCGGGTGAGGGCAGACACAGGGTGGGAGGGGGTGCCTGCGGGAAGGGCGGCTGGAGTCTCACCGCTGCTTCCTGGGACGGTCTGACGGTCAGTGTGAAGCCTGGATGCTCCTCGTACGGATCTGTCTTCATGGGGAGCAGCGGCTGAAGTCTCTTTAAAGAGAAGACTGTTGTTCATAGTTCTGAACGTCACAAGAGTCACAGCTTAGCAAGAGGGTAGAAAAAGTGGCCAAGCCCATCCCCAGCCTGGCCCACCCGCTCCCTGGACGCTCCGGCCGCACCCGCTGTGCCCGCCTCCAGACGCCGTGCCCCCTGCCCGCGGGACCGCAGACAGGCCAGGGTTCACGTCCCAGGCCTTGCAGGCTGGTCCTCCCTTCACTAAACATGCGGCGCCTCCAGGCCCATGTTAGCAGAGGACCAGCTCAGGCAGGCACAGCCCTGATGATCTGAGGTTATCAAGCCACCTGTGGAACACACACGCCTACACACACCCCCACACCCACACACACTCACACACCCATACACACCCACACACACTCACACCCCCCACACACACCCAGACACCCGTGACCACATCCCCACACACAACCCACACACCTGCAACCACACCCACCCATGACCACACCCACACCCACGACCACACACATCCACACACCTGCAACCAAACACACCCACAAGCACACACACCCAGACATAAGTTCTCCCATACACAGCCATGTCTTCACACCACACACACAAACATACCCATACACACACAGACCCACATACCACATGCAGAACCACACACAAACCCCCCCATACAGATGCCCATAAACCACAGACACCCACCCCCACACACACATACCCACACACCCCACACACACCCACACACACCACACAAAGACCCACACTCACACACACACAC
>SJYQ01006140.1:694618-719937 GCA_006410935.1 Redunca redunca | reverse complement strand
CACACACACACATCCCCCCCACACACACACACTTGTCCCCCCACACAGACAGCACACATACTCCCACATACACCATGGAAACTCTGGAAAGCCCTCATGTGTTACATCGTCTCGGGAGCCCTACAGCTTGTTCACCCCATATGGAACCCAGAGAACTATGAAAATTCTTTCTCTCCCCTCAGGCCATCTCTCCACCCCACCCAAAGACCCTTCAGGTAGGAAGCTGATGCTCTTTGTCACGTCCAGACAATTTCTACATCCCTATTAACTGAGCTGATCTTCCTGATAAAGATTTTATCTTGGACTCAATCTTTGAGTTAGATTTAAGGGCATCACTGACTGTACCTGTTTAATGGAAATGGTCCGCAGTGCCAAGGACTAGATGTCAGAGTCAGACACAAACCAAAGCCGTTAAGTGAATCTGTGTGGGCGAGGAGGAGTCACAGTCCCCAGTGGGAGGCAGAGTGATGAGTGCCTGTGTTCCTGTAGTAAACGACTTCAACCGCAGCAGAGGAGAACCAGCCCCCACAGAAGCTAACGACACAGCCTCACCCGCTCCTGCATAACTAGGACTGTACCAGCTAGTCCGCAGATGCTCTGCGATTCCTTTCTCTGTCTTCCTTCCTTTTCTTTTAAGGGAAATCACATTTAGGGGGGGTTGCTGGGTACATAGATTCATGTTAAGTTGTCCTTCCTTCCAAGGAATGGTGCAGAAGTTGAATATGAAAGTTTTAGTCCTTTATGTCAGCAGTTAAAAGATATTTAAATGCTTGGGCTTCCCTGATAGCTCGGTTGGTAAAGAATCCCCTTGCAATGCAGGAGACCCTGGTTCAATTCCTGGATCAGGAAGATCCCCTGGAGAAGGGATAGGGTGCCCACTCCAGGACTTTTGGCTCCCCTGGTGGCTCAGCTGGTAAAGAATCTGCCTGCAATGTGGGAGACCTGGGTTCGATCCCTGGGTTGGGAAGATCCCCTGGAGAAGGGAAAGGCTACCCACTCCAGTATTCTGGCCTGGAAAATTCCATGGACTGAATAGTCCATGGGGTTGCAAAGAGTAGAGCAAAACTGAGTGACTTTCACTTTCATAATTTTCCCTTAAATACAAAAGCAAGCATGTATTTGTTTTAGAGGACTTGAACAATGTGCAAAGGCATACACACTCACTCACACACACACACACACACACACACACACACACAGTCAGTTCTCCCTTACGTGCATCACCCAGTGGTGACCCACCCCCGGTATATTTGTATATTTACTTGTATCCTCTGTCCTGATGGATGGATGGATAGACAGATAGAAATAAAGGTAATAGACCAAGTGGATAGATGACTGATTGATTGATGACGGACAGATAAACAGGTAAGCAGATACAAAGGTGGGTTGGAGCTCTTATACAGAAAAGGATGAAGCAGGACAAGGAGGTGTGATGAGAATGATGAGTGCCTTGGACTTCCCTGGTGGTCCAATGGTTAAGGACGCGGTTCAGTCCCTGGTCCAGGAAGCTTCCAAAGGCTGCAGTGCAGCTAAGCCCGTGATCCTCAGCATCTGAAATCCGTGCGCTCTAGGGCCCAAGCTCCACAGAAGGGAAGCCGTCGCAGTGAGGAGCCCTCACACCGAAACCAAGAGCCGCCCCCGCTCGCCACGACTAGAGAAAAGCTCGCGTGCGGCAGCGGAGACCCGCCAGGCCCTCCCCGCCCGCAGACACAGGATTCGTTCTTCTCTTCTTCACTAGAACACCCGAGTTCTCCTGGAACCAGCCTTGAGACCAAGATCAGGGTGAACATGGTTAAACTGACTTCAGGAAGCACCAGAAAAGGCGAGGAAGGGAGAGTAGGAAGGTGAGACGGCCAAGGCAGGGTGCCTTCCTGAACGAGTCACAGCTGAGGAAACCTGGGCTCCGGGAGACTGTGTAGACTGCTCCTTGGGAGGGAAAACACGGACGTACCCTCCCTCCCACCCTCCATCGGCTGGAGGCCGCTCCCAGGCACGCTGCTTTGAGGGCGCTTTCGGGCAGTCTCAGATGATCGCCTGACTGGAGAAGCAGCCGCAGGTGGAGCCGCAGGTGCTTCAGGAGGAAGGCTGGGGCGCGAGGCGGCAGAGAGTGGTGTTTGGCGTCTGAGTGCTGTTCTTGTTTGGTCACTGAGTCATGCCTGGCTCTTTGTGACCCTATAGACTGCAGCGTGCCAGCCTCCTCTGTCCTCCACTGTCTCCCAGAGCTTGCTCAAACTCATGCCCATTGAGTTGGTGATGCCATCTGACCACCTCATGCTTCCAGCCAGATCCACCATGGCTAAATTCTCTCCTCCGTCTCATGAGATTGTTGTCCTGTTGGCTCCATCCCCACAGCAGCTCTCAGAATTGCTCCTTCCTGTCTCCTTTCCAACCCTCAGAGCCCAGATCAGACCCTTGCAAGGTCCTGTCCAGCATTTCCCAAAGTGTCACCCACGCAGCGGGGGTCCTACAAAGTTCCGTGGGAAAAGAAAGAGGTTTCGGGATCAAATAACTGTTTCACATTCTGCCTTATGTTTCTCCTCCTTGGAAATTCACAGCTATCAGTTTTTTTAAAAAAATGTTTGACTTTGTTTACTGCTTGTAATATCCTTATTATAAGTGATATAACAATATAAAATTAATAACTCTTGGATCTCAGTTGAGGAATTGCCAGATTATTGCAGTAACTTGTGTGTCAGTTTCCATGTCCCCTTCCAAGGCATATTACCACAATTTTTATGCCACATTCAAGTTTCTCCAAACCTGCTTCCCATCTGATAATTCCCTAATCTCCCTTCAACTATAGTGAGCTTTAGCTAAATTATGCTCAGTTTAATTTCCCATTTGTTTCCCGTGATTTTTCTGCATTCGTTCATAGTTTACTATTTATTCATTTATACATTAACAAGTCTTTTTTGACACACAATTATCTCAGTGTTTTTAAAAAGGGAAAAACAATGTCTCATCCTTGGCTAACATTTCTTTGTGATCTGGCTAAATGGACCTGGGTTTTCTGCAGACACTCATGTGCTTGGTTATCTGCTCTTATTCATTCACTCAGCTGCTATTCAGGTGCCAACAGAGCCTAAATGAATGACCTGTCATATTTTTATTTGAAAGTCTCATGAGTGACTTCCCTTTCATGTTTCACTTTCATGCATTGGAAAAGGAAATGGCAACCCACTCCAGTGTTCTTGCCTGGAGAATCCTAGGGATGGGGGAGCCTGGTGGGCTGCCGTCTATGGGGTCACACAGAGTTGGACACGACTGAAGTGACTTAGCAGCATGTATCTTCATCCTCAGATCAGTCCCCTGGGGCGGGGGGTGTGGGGTGGTTCTATCTCCTGCCACTTTCCAGGAACGCTACCGACCAGTGTCTATTAACCCGAATAGATCAGGATTCTTAAAAACAGAAGTACTGGCCACTCGCCAACCTGCAGACGTGGGGTTCAGTGTCTCCCAGGGGAAGAAAGGGCACATGATTATCACTCGCTGTAGAAGGTGCTGCCCACACGCGCTGGCGACCTCCTGGCTGGCATTTCATGAAACAGACAACTCTTTAAGTTGGGGATACAAAAGAAACTTTTAAAGGGCCCACTAGTCTCACGAGAAGTGGCCAAGATCTCACATGAGTAGGAAGCGTGATGAGAAAAAAGAAAAAAAAAAAACTAGGCAAAGGTCTCATTTCCATATCTTTTACTCAGTTGAAAATGAAAAGAATAAAATATAATATACCCCACCTTTCAAGAAAGAGAGAGAAAGGTACTAACTCTCTGAATCCCTAAAACGGCTTTCTAGCAAACATGTGCCGCTTCTGTGTATATGGTAAGAAAGGAGATTAAAAGTTGGGCATTTTCTCCTCCCATCACGAAGAGGTTCCGTTCTGTTCACATATGTCAGACGTCATGTTCAGCTCCACCTACTCTCTGCCCCACAGGTTGATAACGTGAATGTTAGCACTGGTAAGCTCAGCAGAGCGGGTGGCTGGGGAAAGAAATGAAATCCTACAAACACATCATCCGGCACGTGCTGGACCTGGCTGAGTGCAGACGTGAGCAGGGTCTCATCACTTTCCTGTTACGTCATCTCAGGTCACATGACCCTTATTCAGTGTCCAGAGGGAAATGCATTCAGTATCCAGAAGTTCCCCCAGTAAAGAAGACATGGGCTGGGAAGGTCTCAGATACATTCAGTTCGGGGGAATTTGCCCATCGTGATTTTTAGAGATGCTCCAGATACAATTACCTCAGAGCAAAGGCTTTGCTCACATCTCAGCTGGTAAAGAATCCGCCTTCGGTGTAGGAGACCCCGGTTCGATTCCTCGGTTGGGAAGATCCCCTGGAGAAGGGATAGGCTACCCACTCCAGTATTCTTGGGCTTCCCTTGTGGCTCAAATGGTAAAGAATCCACCTGCAATGTGGGAGACCTGGGTTTGATCCCTGGGTTGGAAAGATCCCCTAGAGAAGGGAAAGGCCACCCACTCCAGTATTCTGGCCTGGAGAATTCCATGGACTGTACAGTCTGTGGGGTCACAAAGAGTCGGACATGACTGAGCGATTTCCACTTTCAAATGCTAACTGAAAAATGAATTGTAGCCAGCATCTCATAAGGAGGATCCATAGTGAGCCACAGATGAATTCTGAGACTCCCCGCTTTGGGCCAGTCCCCAGGATAACTGAGAAGTCATACTCATGAGTCACTGGCAAATTACCAATCTGGCTGCCCTACTATTTATATGTCTCTCATATCCCTCTCTTGAGAGATAAGGAATCTGACTCTTTTTAAGAAATGGATGATTGTTAACTGGCTCATAATGAGAAAGCTAATAAAGAAAGAATTTTTAGCAGGATGAGCGGCTTCTTGAATAAAAGGTCCCTTTATTACTTCATGAATCACAGTTAAAAGTTAATGTCATGAAACTGAAGAATTGTCCGCAGTAGAAAAAAAGAAGAAAATTTTAAAACATGGGGAACTTCTCAAGATATTGGCTGTTGGTGCAGTTTATCAGAACTGAACCGAGAAACTTACTGAGCTGGCCACGCTTTCTCACGCGTCCCTCACGTGTCACTGACACTGACGCCAGACACGTTTGTGACGTCATGTTTGATGTTTGCTGTATGTTGCTGTTGTTCAGTCACTAAGTTGGGTACGACTCTTGCTGACCCCATGGACTACAGCACGCCAGGCTTCCTCGTCCTTCACCATCTCCCGAAGTTTGCTCAAACTCATGTCCGTGGAGTTGGTGATGCCACCCAGCCATCGCATCCTCTTGCCGCCCTCTTCTCCTTTTGCCTTCAATCTTTCCCAGCATCAGTCTTTTCCAACGAGTTGGCTCTTCGCATCAGGTGGCCAAATTACTAGAGCTTCATCTTCAGCATCAGTCCTTCCAGCAAATAGTCACGGTGGACTTCCCTTCGGACTGACTGGATTGTTTGCTGTATGCTGGTGTTAGTCACTCAATCGTGTCCGACTCTTTGCAACCCAAGGACTGTAGCCCACCAGGTTCCTCTGTCCGTGGAATTCTCCAGGCAAGAATACTGGAGTGGGTTGCCCTCTCCTTCTTATTGCTGAAAATGGAGACAGACAGTGCTTGGTTTTTTAAGGACAGTTCGTCACTGCTTCCCAGCTCCTAGGGACATGAGGACAGAGGAAGACAAACAGAAGACCAGCAGCGCTGGGAGTGGGTAAGAGGCTGCAGGCTCACTGCCGAGGCACCTCGTGGGGCCATGGCCCAGGGATGCTTCCGGTTGGACCCAAGTCTCTGGAGCCTTCTGCATCCCCCACGAAGTGACCGGCAGCGGACTGCACGCTGCTGAGAAGCAGAACGTGCCCAGAGGACCCAGTCTCGCTGGCAGGTGGAGGACTCACGTGCAACCTCTCGGTTGTTGCTGCTGTTCACCCATCAAGTCCTGTCCGACTCTTTGAGACCCCCTGGACCGCAGCACACCAGGCTCCTCTGTCCAGCACTGTCTCCCCGGAGTTTGCTCAGATTCATGCCCAATGAGTCGGTGATGCCATGGGAACCACTTCAGAATCCGGTGGTCAGTGGAAGCCGGTTCCCCAGAGGGGCGGTCCGCAGGAATTGCTCGGACCTGCAGACCACTGTGCCCAGGGCATAGCACTGACTGGCACGAGCAAAAGGCAGGCCTGACTCTGAACAGCTGGTGGATGCCACCGCTGGTGGGGGGACCACAGTGCAGGGAGCCCCGGCCTGACTGCCCTCAGCTGGAGGAACGAGGTGGCCAGTGGGCCTCGAGGGGGCAGATGGAGAGCAGGCTGGTGTTCCAGGCTACTCTGCAGCCTGTGCCCCTGGGCACGCACTTGCAAACTGGTTTGTGCCACCTCCTCAGAGAGCAACCTTGGGGAGGGGGCCTCTGCAAACACTGTTGACGTTGACAGCCTTGAAGGGGCGACGTGAAACTGGAAGATGGGTGGAAGGGCCCAGGACACGCCCCCGACCTGGGCCCTGACATGGATGAAGCAGTTTTACCCTCTCCAGGGAGGCGTCAGCAGCGGGAAATCCAAGTCCATCAAATGACCTGAAAATCAGACCGCCACCCACGTAACCCGAGTCCCTACAAATAAAGGGTTGTCCTCTGCCGTTGAAATGCTGGTCCCCTCAAGCGAGCGCCGCACCCTCCCACCCCACCCAAGAGGGTGACCTAGGGAAGCGTTCCCAAGAGGCATTTCTCAGGGGAAGTGCCTCCAGCACACTCCAGAGGTGGCCTTGCTGCTCCGCCGGCCCCGTGTCCACTGTAGCAGCTGGCGGTGTCCCCCCGGCTCCTGCCCTGCCCGACCATCGGGTCCCAGGAGCTAAACCAGGGCTTCCATCCCTGGAGCCCAGGCCCTCCTGGGCACACATCCAGTGATGGGGTGGGGTGGGGGGCAGACGAATAAAGGGACAGATGGACGGGAGGACAGGGCAGGGACTAGGAAAAGGGTCTTCACAGGAGTCCTCTAGAAATTCCTCCCAGGTCCTGAGACGGAACCCCCATCCTGGGGAGACCGCTTTGGGGAAGGAAGGAGGCAAGGAAGGACAGGAGGGAGGCGGGGAGGAGAAGGAGGCAGGGACCCGGGAGGAAGACACAGGTTCCTTGGCTCAGACACAGCCCTCAACTCTAGAATCCTCTCTTGGCTGTCTCCAGCATTAACGAGCCCAAAGGGAAGCTGAGATCTGTCCACCGTGGAGAGCAGGGGCCCTGTCTCCTCTGTTTTCTGCCACAGCCTCAGTCGTCACTCTGGGGCCACTGGGTGAGAGGGTGGAGAGGGGAGGACACACCGCCCCCTCCTGGGAGGACTGCTATGTCCCAATTCACCTTTTGGTGAATACCGCATCTTCCTTGGGAAGCAGCCAAGCTGCTGTGCCATCTGGGCTCAGGTGCAGGATGGCAGTAAAGTAGGATGCCCGCCGGGTACAAGTGGAGGGGACGGGGACACACGGGGCTGAGGGCTCTGGAGGAATCCCACTGGCTCCCTGGAAATCTCCAGAGGGCCCTGCAGGGGTTCCGGCGATGGCAGATCCCCGAGGCTCGGGACTGTCCACCTCTGACGCTCTCATTTCCATGGCGAAGGAAGGAAAAGCCTACCCAGAAGCCTGCTCCCTCTCTACCCGGGCCACAGTCTCAGCACCAAGACATCCTTGTCCTAGGGACCCTGCCCGGGTGGCCGCACCCCTTCCCTGGCTCTGGAGAGGCACAGGGTAAGCACCAGGCTCGGGCGCCTGTGCTCTGGGAAGGGGGGCAGTGTGAGCTCCCCCTCCTCCTGACACCCCAGCACCACCGTCCTCCCCGGCGCCCCACTGCTCCTCCTGTTCCCCATCTTTCTCAGGAGGTAAAAGCCATGAAGACAGGACCCATCGTGACGGTTCCTGCCTCCGATAAGCCTTGGTACTTAAAAATAATAGAACGCGATGGTTTCTTTTTAATGAGTAAATAATTAGAAAGGAAGCCAGTTCAGACAGCTTTACTGAAGAAACCTGGACTTTTTTTTTCTCCGCACAGGGTATTAAAATTAAAACTTATTCGGAGAGCAGGAGTCTGGACTCGATTACATGGGGAGGGGGCAAGATGAAGGAAGAGAACTAGGTGAAGGGTGAGAAATGGAGAGAGATACTGACACGGACACTGAGGAATTTATGCATTTAGGGAAGAGTGACCATGCCACGTGGGAGAGAGGACAGCGCAGAGGACTCCCCTCTGCGTCTAGGAACAGCCTCCCCAGATCAGAACAAGGAGAGAAGTCCCAGCACCAGACAGGGGCTCAGCACACTGCCCTTTGCTGTTCCCGCAGAACTTTTGTGCCACGCTTTAACTTGCTGTGGATACAGCAGTGCCCGCTCCCCACCGTTCCTGCTTCCAGGGAAGTGGGCGCCAGAGCAAGGCCAACCCAGAGAGGCAAGCAGGTGCCAGGCAGCTTCAGAGCCTGGCATCCAGGAAAGCGCCTGGGAAGCTGCCTGGCCGCTGGTCCCCTGCCCACCTACCCTGGAGCTGGAATCAACCCCCAAGTCTGGCTGGTCTTCCATGGGCCAGGCTGCAGGCGATGCCCAGAGCTCCCCCCGGGCCAGCTGGGCCTGGCTGGCCAGGAGCACAACCTGCTCCTGGTCTGTGAAGCTGGAGGTGGACCAGAAGGCAGCTGCTGCCTGCATCCAGCTTTTGAAAATGACGTCCCTGCAACTTCCCCGTGACAGCAAAAGGCAATCAGCCTCTCTTTCGGAGAGACCAAAACCACAGGACTTATTCCAATTAAAACTTGTTATTATAAGTCTTCATATTGTTTTATATTTTATATGAAAATATATTTCGTATATTTTATATGACAAATCATTACGTTATCATACATGCAAATGAAGAAAGCACATGCAGCTGATTCTCTCCAGTGCTAACGGAGGCCCTTCTGATGAGCATCACAGGAGCCGGAGGAAAATTCAATATGCGCGTGCAGTCACAATGACCGACTCTCTGCGGGACCTGGGGACTCTGATGCGGGAGTTGCCTTGTTCCCCTCCACTGCACGGCCTTTGGTTCTTTGCTTGCCCTTCTTGCTGTGAGCCCCTTCAGAAGAGCATTTTAAGAGGCAGAGTGTATCTTCAGCGCTACATGGGCTTCCCCAGTGGCTCAGACGGTGAAGAATCTGCCTGCAGTGCAGGCGATCTGGGTTCGATCCCTGGGGCGGGAAGACCCCGAGGAGAAGGGCATGGCAGCCCACTCCTGTGTTCTTTCCTGGAGAATCCCATGGACAGAGGAGCCTGGCAGGCTATGGTCAGTCCACGGGGTCGTAGAAAGTCGGACACGACCGAGCGACTAAGCACACACACTATATCAACATAGTCATTTATCCATTTGCTTACTGTCCACAAGATGGTCATTCGTCCATTCATTTATTCAGTCACTCATTTACATGTATTAATTAATCAGCAGGTATTTAGTGAGGGCCTGTTAGGGGCAAGGCTCTGAGCTATATATTACATAGGATGAAATGGCATGCTTCCTGACTGTGAGGCATCTATTTTCCAGAAGGGGGGATGGGGTACTTTAACATCCCCCCCGGCCCTCCACCAGCCCTCTGACTCCAAAAGACACAGCATTCAGGCAGAGTCGACAAGCCAGGCCCCCCATGAAACGAGGGGGCGTAGCAAGCAGCCTGGCGAGGCTGGCAGCAGCGTGTCACGGGCAAGCCTTGCAGTAAGCTTGGCCAGGTTGCAGTGGGTACTGAGAGCCAGCTGGGAGTCTGGACTGGATCCACAGAACCCGACAGGATCTCCATGCTGATTTAAAGGGTCAGGAGGACAACCAGGGAGCTAGCCTGGATGAGTCTAGCGGCTTGGGTTGTATTAAGACGCAGTCCTCACTTTTACAGTCCCTCCCCAAAATGATGCCAGAAGATTCTGCAAGAGGCTGGCGTTTTGGAGCAGTGATTGGACTGGACATATGTTTTCAGTATGTTTCATTTATAAAGACAGGTAGCTACCTCGGCAGTGGCCAGAAATAGAAAATAATTATTACAATATACATACTGCTTGGCTGGAACCCATAAATGAAATGATTCAGGGCACCTGGGTTCCCTGGTGGAAAATAATCTTTTCCAGCCAGCATGTGACACTCGGCTGGCTTGGAGGGGCTCTGGGCAAGCCGTGAAGCCACCTGGGCATGTGAGGAGCCTCAGGGTGTCCGCACGGGCAGACTCCTAACAAACGCCTTGGTGTCGGTGCCGAGCACGGTTCGCAGTTCAAGCAGAAATGAGTGTCTGGCGCCTTTAAGTCCCGTTTTCCCCTCCTTATTTTTGCTCTGCTCCGTCTCCATCTGCTCTTTGGTGAAGGTCGTGAAGGTGGATCTGTCAGCAGCTGAAAGACACAGAGAGACCTGCTGATGGGACCTCTCGGTCCCACGTCCTTCCAGGGCAAATCCCAGCCCAGAAGATGGCAGGCGAGGAGCTCCAGCACCGGTCCCGGTCCCCAGGCAGACGCTGAACAAAGGGGCCGAGGCAGGGCGGCCGGAGGAGGCTAGAAGGGGCGCTCTCCTTGCCTTCGCCGCAGGATGAGGATTTGGGCCTCCTCCCCACAAGCGGCTCACATACTCTGGTCTGTCCGGGTGCCGAGAGTCTCCAACTAAGCACGCACGCTACGGATCGGAGTCTGCCCCACTGCCTGCAGCGAGCCAAGCAGCTTTGCTCACAATAACAAACCTTTTAGCTGATACTGCCCTTAGTCATATTTGCAGAAAGGGCTTCCCTGGTGGCTCAGATGGTAAAGAACCTGCCTGCAATGCAATGCGAGAGACCTGGGTTCGATTCTTGGCTCGGGAAGATCCCCTGGAGAAGGGAATAGCAACCCACTCCAGTATTCTTGCCTGGAGAATTCCACGCACAGAGAAGCCTGATGGGCTACAGTCCACAGGGTTGCAGAAGAGTTGACCGTGACTGAGTGACCAACCCTTCATAAAGCTTTATCAGACAATTGTTTAGAAGGGAATTTACCTACATGACTTTTACCGTCATGACTGTTTTTTTCCTAAAAGACAAATCCTGTAAAATTTGGGATATACAGAGATTTCTCCCCTAAAATAAAACTACTGAATACATTCATTTTGCAAAATAATTTATCTCAGCTTTTTAAAATTAACAGCTACCTTTGTATACAAAATGTGGCTGCTATTCAAGACAGTCTGTAGCTTGTCAGTCAAGTGGCCTCCAATTGTTTATTTTTTTTCTTTTATCTTCTTGCTGTTTAACATTATCTACACTTTCTAAATGAAATACACACCCACACACTTTGACCAGTTCAGCATATTAATCTTGAATAATTTTAATGTTTTTGGTTTTATCATTATTACCTAGGTTTCTCGTGTTTAGATCAAATTCAACTCCTTGTTAGAAAGTTGCTCTGTTGCCTCAATTTGAATACTTAAAATACTCATAATGGAAGATTTTTTCCTTATTAAATCAATAAATCAATATCTGCTATGTGCCAGTTTCATTTTTCTAGCACTGAAATACTCCTGAAAATTTAACAGATAAGGCCTCATGTTGAAGAGACAGACAATACATAAAATAAACAAGCAAATTGTGCAGTAGTTTAGCCAATTGGTATTTTGGCGAAAAATAACTGCGGAGAGAGGAGAGGTATAGCTAGGAGGGTGGCTGCAAATTTAAAGCTGCAATCAGTTGGTCATGACAGTGTGTTGTGATCCACAGAGCCAAAGGCTTTGGTATCGTCAATAAAGCAAAAACAGATGTTTTTCTAGAACTCTCTTGCTTTTTTGATGATCCATCTGATATTGCCAATTTGATCTCTGGTTCCTCTGCCTTTTCTAAATCCAGCTTCAACTTCTGGAAGTTCACAGTTCACATACTGTTTAAGCTTGGCTTGGAGAATTTTGAGAATTACTTTGCTAGTGTATGAGATGAATGCAATTGTGGGGTAGTTTAAACACTCTTTGGCATTACCTTTCTTTGGGATTGGAATGAAAAATGACCTTTTCCAGTCCTGTGGCAAATGCTGAGTTTTCCAAATTTGCTGGCATATTTAGTGAAGCACTTAAACAGCATCATGTTTTAGGATTTGAAATAGTTCAACTGGAATTCTATCACCTCCCTGAGCTTTGTTCGTAGTGATGCTTTCTAAGGCCCACTTGTCTGGTTGTCTGGTTCTAGATGGGTGATCACACCATCGTGGTTATCTGGATATTCTTAAAGAGATGGGAATACCAGACCACCTTACCTGCCTCCTGAGAAATCTGTATGCAGGTCAAGAAGCAACAGTTAGAACTGGACATGGAACAACAGACTTGTTCCATATCGGGAAAGGAGTACATCAAGGCTGTATATTGTCACCTTGCTCATTTAACTTATATGCAGTGTTCAGTTCAGTTCAGTTGCTCAGTCATGTCCAACTCTTTGTGACCCCATGAATCACAGCACACGAGGCTCCCTGTCCATCACAAACTCCCGGAGTTCACTCAAACTCACGTCCATCGAGTCGGTGCTGCCATACAGCCATCTCATCCTCTGTCATCCCCTTCTCCTCCTGCCCCCAATCTCTCCCAACATCAGGGTCTTTTCCAATGAGTCAACTCTTTGCATCAAGTGGCCAAAGTATTGAAGTTTCAGCCTTAGCATCAGTCCTTCCGTTGAACACCCAGGACTGATCTCCTTTAGGATGGACTGGTTGGATCTCCTTGCAGTCCAAGGGACTCTCAAGAGTCGTCTCCAACACCACAGTTCAAAAGCATCAATTCTTCGGTGTTCAGCTTTCTTCACAGTCCAACTCTCACATCCACACATGACTACTGGAAAAAACATAGCCTTAACTAGATGGACCTTTGTTGGCAAAGTAAGGTCTCTGCTTTTTAATATCCTATCTAGATTGGTCATAACTTTTCTTCCAAGGAGTAAGAGTCTTTTAATTTCATGGCTGCAGTCACCATCTGCAGTGATTTTGGAGCCCAAAAAAATAAAGTCTGACATTGCTTCCACTGTTTCCCCATCTATTTCCCATGAAATGATGGGACCAGATGACATGATATTTGTTTTCTGAATGTTGAGCTTTAAGCCAACTTTTTCACTCTCCTCTTTCACTTTCATCAAGAGGCTTTTTAGTTCCTCTTCACTTTCTGCCATAAGGGTGGTGTCATTTGCATATCTGAGGCTATTGATATTTCTCCCAGCAATCCTGATTCTAGCCTGTGCTTCTTCCAGCCCAGCATTTCTCATATGCAGAGTACATCATGCAAAAGGCCAGGCTGGATGAAGCACAAGCTGGAATCAAGATTTCCAGGAGAAATATCAATAACCTCAGATATGCAGATGACACCACCCTTATGGGAAAACAAAGAAGAACTAAAGAGCCTCTTGATGAAAGTGAAAGAGGAGCACAAAAAAGTTGGCTTAAAACTCAACATTGAGAAAACTAAGATCATGGCATCTGGTCCCATCACTTCTTGGCAAATAGATGGGAAAACAATGGAAATAGTGAGAGAATTTATTTTGGGGGGGCTCCAAAATCACTGCAGATGGTGACTGCAGCCATGAAATTAAAAGACATTTGCTCCTTGGAAGAAAAGCTATGACCAACCTAGACAGCATATTAAAAGGCAGAGACATTACTTTGCCAACAAAGGTCCATCTAGTCAAAGCTATGGCTTTTCCAGTAGTCACGTGTGGATGTGAGAGTTGGACTATAAAGAAAGCTGAGCACTGAAGAATTGGTGCTTTTGAACTATGGTGTTTGAGTAGACTCTTGAGAGTCCCTTGGACTGCAAGGAGATCCAACCAGTTAACTGTAAAGGAAATCAGTCCTGAATATTCACTGGAAGGACTGATGTTGAAGCTGAAACTTCAACACTTTGGCCAACTGATGGGAGGAACTGACTCATGGAGAAGACCCTGATGCTGGGAAAGATTGAAGGCAGGAGGAGAAGGGAATGACAGAGGACGAGATGGTGGGATGGCATCACAGACTCTATGGACATGAGTTTGAGTAAGTTCCAGGAGTTGGTGATGGACAGGGAAGCCTGGAGTGCTGCAGTCCATGGAGTCACAAAGAGTCGGACATGACTGAGTGACTTAACTGAACTGGTCGTCACAGGCGTCCTGAGAAGGGGACACTTGGGTAAAGATACGAGTGAGGTGAAGAGGGAATTGTGGGTACCAGGAATAAGATGGCAGGCCAAGGGAAAGGAAATAGATCACATGACCTTCACAGGCCAGAGTTGGGTGACATCTCATTCCCTTTACCCACCTGCTCACCACCAATCCCAGCCATCACCACCTGTGCCAAGTTCATGGTCCTGTTATGGTCCCAACCCAGGCTCTCACCCCCGGGAGCCCCAGGATTGGAACTACCCACAGTGAATTTGCTGGTGGCTCCTTGGATCAGATATGGGGTCAAGGCTATCTTTTGCTCTCACAATTGCTACTTTCACTTCAAAGGTCACAGGGGCAGGTCCCCAGGAAGGACATTGAGACACCAGAAGGCCTCATCTGGATGAGGGTTCTTCCCTCTTATGATGGCTAAACCGTAGACTTTACTTAATTTCCTACACAAGATGGATTTACTTTTTCTCTGTATAATTCCATATTTACATCATTGTGGATATTGAAAATTATCCAGTTGCTTTCACTCTGAGATGCGAGTGGGCAGATGGTTCATCACGGCTGTAATCACCACATTTATGCCTTAAAGATATGTTCAAAGTTGATTCTCACTCCACGAAAAGGAAACTGAGCCTAGGATTCCATTCTAGTATAATAGCTCCCCTCCTCTTAAAAAAACAAAATGAAATAAATGTCACTGACCCTGGGCTCGTCCCTTGCAAACCCCAGCTTTGTCAGAGGCTTTGTATGACTATTAAGCATTTTCCCCCTGATTTGAGAGCACTGTCTTGCATTCTTTCCTCAGTGGTGCATCTTCTTCATAAAACAACCTTTCACATGGTAACAGCTCATCTTCTCAGAAGCATAAGCCTACTCTGTACAACCACAGCCAGCTTCATGCAAAGCATTCAACAGCTCTTTCTCCTCTCTTGAGTCCCTTTATTCAGCAACCAAGGATCGGGCATTTCTGACCCGTCAAGTTTTCAGATACAACTGTCACCAGGCAGAGAAGAATGCGCAGAATATTTGAACTGAAGGAGGGCTGCCATTTAGACAGCTAACGAAGCCTGGCTAAGCAAGGCCCTTTGTTCCCCAGAGCATGCAGTTTTCCCATAAGGACCAGTCTTTCCCAGCTGTGGTGGCACGTGGTGTGGGTGTCCCATGGAAGTCACACACAGTTGGCTGCTTCAGACAAAATGCCATGTGTTGCCTGATCGATGGGTTTATTTGAGTACAGATGGCAGCTTCCCTTCAGTGGGGTCCAGGTAAGTGAATTGTGTCATATCCAGGCTCCTTTTCACCCATTCAGCCCACCCCTTACCCATGAGGGAAGCACTGTCCAGCCTCACATGTGAGCACGGTGGGCCATACTTCCCAAGTCTCCCAGTGACCCCGATAGAGATGCAAGGGTTGAGATCTGGAAAAGACAGTGTCTGTCATGTCGTCAAATCACCCCACTTACAGATATGTAAATTGGGCCTTCCAGGAGTGAAGGCTCTTGTCCAAAGTGGCAAAGAGCAACGTGGTCATGAATAGAAGCATGTGTCAAGCGGCAAGAGATGGCAGTGGGTGAAGAGGAGGCAAAGAAGAGGCTGGAACCGGGAGTCATGGGTTTTGGGCTGCACAGGGCATGGCTGCTTCAAACCCATGTTGGGGAATGACGTTGGTGTTCTCTCTTTATTCCACGGAGGGAACTCGGCCTCCAGCAACTGCGGATCATCCCACTCAGCCAGCGAGCTATTGATTTATCTGTTCAAACTGCGTTAAGTGCCTGTATTGTGCCAGGAGCTGAGATGACTGACATGAATATGTAAGAACTGAATATGTAAGACATACCCTGGCTGCCTCCCAGAAGCTTCCAAAATAGCTAAAAATTTCCAAAGACAAACAGGCACATAGCCAGGAGGGGAAAATATAGGAAAGAAAGTTCACAGGACCTTGGCTTCTTAAGGATGAATGAACAGTGTGTCCACGAGACCCTAGGAAAGAACAGGACCCACAGAGCGCTGGTGTCAAGATGGAGCCAAGCGTCAGAGAAAAGCATGGCGGGTGAGGCCAGGACAAAGAGAGAGAGAGAACGCTACAGGCATGCCTGTGCCCAGGCTCCAGATTCTGGTGACTTATTAATGCTCCCCAACATGGCAAAAAAAGAAGATGCCCCGAAACCAGCCCACTCACTCTGGGGCGGGTACTCTGACCACTCCAGGGAATTCACAGCTAAAGGTGCAGCATCCACGTCAGTCTGAAAATTTAGCAGCAACCTGCCTACGGTAACGCACTGCCCTCAACCTCCCATGTTGTGACAGATGATTAGCGAGGAAGTGCTTGGGGAATTGTCCCCTCTACTCATTATGAATTCATGCAGACATATTGAATTACACATCTGTCAGCAACTAAGTTAGAGCCACCGGGATCCAGCCTCCTATATCATCTATATGTTCGCCTCTGAGATAGAACGGAAATTCGGTTGTAAAATAAATAGGATGCTGGTGCCTTATGCAGAGTTGCATAACTAATTTAGGATTAGAGTGATCAAAACCCATACAATATGAACAGTGGCGAGTACAAAGCCTTGCAGCTTTGTAATACGCTCTTTTCCTTAGCACACACACCCACATGGAGCTTAGTGATCACAGTGAAGCCAGAGCAAAAACAGGGTGGCGTGTAAGCAAGACAACCACGCTAGATGCCAGGGCTATAAACCCAACAAAATAAACTCCACGTTGAGATGTCAGCGTTGAGTTACAAAATAGAAAGAGAAGAGGAGATCTGGAAAGGAAAAGATGACAATGGTAATGATCTCCCCTCTAAGAAAGCAAAAATCTTAACCGGGTGTTTTCTGTTACATCTCTTAAGAAACAAATCCCTGACATCCGCTATTGGTTAAATATGACAACTGCAATAAAATAACCTTTTAAAGAAGAGACTAGAAGTGCTCGCTGAGAGCAACTTGGAAAGCTGGGAAAGATATTTTGCTTGAAGACACTGGCGCTGTGAAATGGTGCCGAGAACCAGGCCTTATGAAAGTGTTTGTGGGTCGAGACAGGAAAGACGATGAGAACCAGACAGGTGAGCCCAGCTTTGTGGGTTGTCTCCGTCCAGGAACACTTGCTCATTTGCAGGACTGAGAGGCGGCCAGCCACACAGAGCTTCTGATCACTCTTGTGGGTCTAAGAGAACGACAACAATGACAACAAAAAAGGAATCTCGTTTCCACGCTGTATTTAGTTGCACTGAACAGCTTCCACCAGGCTCCTGCATCCGTGAGATTCTCCAGGCAGGAATACGGAAGTGGGTTGCCATTCCCTTTTCCAGGGGATCTTCCCGACCAAGGGATGGAACCCGAGTCTCCTGCATTCGCAGGCAGATTCTTTTCACTGAGCCACCAGGGAAGCCCTATGCATGCAACAAATTCTGATAAAGTCTCTTTTTATTTTTATTCTGTTGCAAATATTTTCTGATTTTTCTTGTTATGGCTTCTTGTTAATAGATATACCTATGTTTCAAAAGTGAACATTTAATTTCCAAGTACAGAGGGTTTTCTAAGTACTCTTTTTTTTGTATTCCTGATATTAATTCCTCATTTAGATATTAATTTCTCTTTTAAATGCTTTCTTCTCTTCAATCACCCTCTGTGTGTTTTCAGTCTTTTAACTTCATCAGGCTTTTCAACGAAGGCTATGTCAAAGATCTCTCTTAGTAAATGTCACATTGCACTTGAAAATAAGTGGGATATTTTCAAATATCTTTTTTGATATTGATTTCTACCATAATAAGTTTTCCCTGGTGGCTCAGATGGTAAAGCGTCGGCCCTGCAATGCGGGAGACCCAGGTTTGATCCCTGGGTTGGGAAGATCTCCTGGAGAATGAAATGGCAACCCATTCCAGTACTCTTGCCTGGAAAATTCCATGGACAGAGGAGCCTGATGGTCTACAGTCCATGGAGACAGAAAGAGTTAGACATGACTGAGCGACTTCACTTTCACTTTCTTTTCTACTATAATATCACAGTGGTAACAGACTCTATGATTTCAACACCTTTAGATCATGTACAGCAGAGAGATCCAACCAGGAAATCCTAAAGGAAATCAACCCTGAATGTTCATTGCAAGGACTGATGCTAAAGCTGAAGCTCCAATACTCTGGCCACCTGATGCAAAGAGCCAACTCATTAGAGAAGACCCTGATGCTGGGAAAGATTGAAGGCTGGAGGAGAAGTGGGTGGCAGAGGATGAGATGGTTGGATGGCATCACCGACTCAATGGATGAGTTTGAGGAAACTCGGGGAGAGAGTGAAGGACAGGGAAGCCTAATTTGCTGCACTCCATGGAGTCACAAAGAGTTGGACACAACTTAGCGACTGAACTGAATTGAGACCATGAAATTTTTGCACCTGTTCTTTGTCCCTGGATACGTTCCAGTGTCTCTTAGCTTATAGTCTATGGGAACTTGATTAGAATCTGTATCTTGCTGTTGTGAGAAAATTATACAAATATTATTTATGTTGAATTGGCTAAAAAGAAAATGTGGAATTCCAGGCCTGCTGTAGAGGTGGAGGGTGGGAATGCCCTGGGTAAGGTGGGTGTGCTGGCCCTCCTCCAGATCTCATGAGCCCTCCCACGCTTTGCTGCAGCAGAGATGCACTACCAGGCTTGCTCTCTGCTCTCGTCCCATCACCAGTCACAGCGTCAGGATAAAAGCAACCTCCGTCTCCTCACCTGGTCTGGTGTCATGTTTTTCCTTCAACAGCAAGAATAAATATGAAATTTTAATATCTCCCAAAAAATCAAAGAAATTGAATTGGAAAGTCTCATATGAATGCTATGGTCTCTAATATTTTACCTGTCATTCCAGAAAACATTTAAAGAAGGCTGAGGGAGTCACGGGCTTCACAGGTGGCACTGGGGGTAAAGAAACCCACCTGCCGATGCAGGAGACTCAAGAGATGTGGATTCAGTCCTTGGCTCAGGAAGATCCCCTGGAGTAGGAAACAGCAACCCGCTCCAATATTTCTGCCTGGGAAAACCCATGGACAAAGGAGCCTGGTGGGCTACAGTCCATGGGGCCACAAAGAGTCGGATATACCTGAGCACACAGGCACAAGGAAGTCACAACGTTCATTTTACAGTATCTGAATACAACATTCATTTTATATCTGAATACAATGTTCATTTTATAATATCTGAATGCTTCCAAATTTGTTTCCAGAGACGCAGGGCTCCCCTGAGCTGCTGAAGTTGATAAAATCGATTCCAACTTCTCTCCTAGGCACAAAGGGTACTTTAAAGGTGCAGGGTTTAATAGAGTTGAGTGCAAGAGTGTGTTAAGTCACTTCAGTTGTGTCCAATCTGTGTGACCCTATGAAATGTAGCCCGCCAGGCTCCTGTTCATTGTATTCTCCAGGCAAGAGCACTGGAGTGGGTTGCCTTCCTCCTCCAAAGGACCTTCCCCACCCAGGGTTCCCCGAGTCTCCCATGTCTTGTGCACTGGCAGGTGGGTTCTTCACCACTGGCATTGCCTGGGAAGCCCCAGGAGAGGTGGCCACAGAGGCTGATCTTCGCGATGTTTCTCGATGGGTTTTAAAGCTATGTGGGTCCTATCTGATTGTCTTTGGAGTTGTCTTCAACCTCTGAGGAAGTGAAGTCCACATCCGACCCAAGTAAGGAACCTACTTCAAGAAAAGAATTGCAGAGGCCACGGAATTTGGTTTTTTCAAGATGGCTGTGGTGCTGACCCACAGACGTGCCTGGAGACTGTATCACATGAATGGACTCTCTCTCCCCAATATTTGTGGGCTGCCACTAAGCCACTCCAGTCAATAAAGAGTTGACATATATCTGAGTCATTTTTATTGGTCAAGTTCAATGTTAAAATAGCGAATACTGGGTGCTTGAGTTCTGCTTTGTGTAATGGGCCCCCAGTTATGCATGAACACCTGGGAGTGCTCACATTCAGTCCTTGAAGGATGGAAGGCTCAACCTTTGATACTTGGGTAAAATATAGTTTAATGTATTGATTTTATCTAAAGAAAGTAGATATTGCTCAGAAGATTTCAGAGGTGCCAGAGGAACAACTAATAAGTTACAGTAATATTGTTGGTTCAAAATGTTGCAAAGCTACAGATCAGGTGAATGATGGTGGAGAAGGGGAAGATATGGCAAGCCTTTCAAAGTAGAATTGCCCCTGTTATGGGTAAGCCAAAGATGAATGAATAAGGGTAACAGGCCTTCTGCCCAGAGGGTAGACAGCAGCGACCCACGGGGCAGACATTTTTTAAGGGCACCAGCATAGCCCAGTGAAGCCCCAGTAGGAATCAACACTGGCGTCCCCTCTGTCCCGAGAGAGGGGCCTCTGGCAGGGAACTTACAACCCAAGTCCCCGTCGGTAGGGCCTGCCCTATAACGGCGATAGCAGCTCCAAGCTCTGTTGGCCTTTTGTCCGCATTCCAGGCTCAGTAAGCTTGCTCACTAATGAACCCCCTGATTTGCTTTCCTATGTGGGTCTAGCTTGCAGTGAGAAAATTGCTGGAACTGCCAACCAGAATAGTTCATTCTGAATAACAATTAGATTGTTCACATTGTAGAAGTAGCCACCTGGTCCTCTGGTTTCATGTCAGTCTCATGAGCTTGCTTTTAAAAAGCAGCTCCCCCCCAACAATGGACCTTCTCAGCGTGACAACAAGTTTGTATTTCTGAGCTTATAATGCCAAAGTCAGACCCCAGCCTGGAGAACCATCCGCACTGGAATTTGGGACACACTTTGCATCAGTTTTCTGCCTTTGACCATGTTCTAACTTGCCCAATTAGAAACTTCAGCAATCGTGCCTGCAGAGAAAAGAGAGTCATCAACCCTGGAAGATGAATTCTGAGAGGCACTAAACTGCAGGATGAAGCAACGAAGCAGAAATGATGTCTGATACTGGATGTATTCTTGATAAAAATCCAATCTGTAAGTATCTCTTTATATCATTAGAAAAAAGAATTTTCAAATTTTTCTATAAAGCAGCTGATAATATATACAGTGTAATCATTATTATTAATTAGACTACATACAATATCATAAGTAATACCTTTATTTTGTACCTGTCTTGTGTTGTTTTATTTCAGTGAAAAAGGATATATTTAAAAGGCTTATGAAAGTTCATCTAAGTAGACTCCAGGCTTCCCTCCTGATGCTTCCTGCAAGGTCATAAGCAACTGTGAATTCTCTTCCTGTGGGACACTCAGCCTCATGGGTGGAAAGGTGCATTGGAGACCACTGGTCCTGACTAAATGTGATTGCTTCTTTTCCCAAATGGGATGGCTCCCTCCAAGATCATGCAGTTTGTATATTTCTTAAAAGGCATTCAAAATCCTAGGCAATAAACAAGGTTAAATTATAACGTGAAACATCTGGGAAAACTTGACCTTTCTTTCATCTCAACTAAATAATTGTCTCTCTGATTTTATTGACTCATTGCTAACAGCTTGATATTCTTGTCCCTAGAGAGGGGAAAGACACACACACACACACACACACACACACACACACACACACTCAACTGCACCGACTGTTTGAGGAAAGGACAGGATGCTATGATGAGCAGGTGTTTAGCTCTCATCTTTTCTAGAGTGGCAACAAATAAACCCTCATAAAACATCCCTGTGTGATGAACTGTCCTGGGAAACACTTTGGCCGCTGTACCATGAACCTTACAATGCTCTTACCCTCATAGGTGGCCCACCCATCTCAAGATTTATCCCAAACAATGACCATGGAGTAATTATGGATTTAGTGGCCTGTGTTAATTCCAAGTTTGATACTGGATTTACAAACACAGACAGCATTTGTCTCCTGCCTTCACACTTATGAAAAGCTCACACTTCAGAGACAAAGATCTCTTAATAGATAATGCCCAAATATGGTTCTCACTGTGGCAACTTTGATGGTGAAAAGTCAGAGGAAATAATGTCTATAGCATAGCAATAGAAGTTGCTGTGTAAATTATGGGAGACAGTGTATTACTGAGTTTTCTGGAGAAATAGAACCAATAAGATGATAGACAGATAGAGAGACAGATAGGGATTTTTTTCAAGGAATTGGCTCAGGTGATTGTTGGGGCTGCCAAGTTCAAAATCTTCAGGGCAGCCAGCTGGCTCAAGACACAGGAAGAGCTGATAGCTGATGTGTTAGTTGTTCAGTCGTGTCTGACTCTTTGATACCCCGTGATCTATAGCCTGCCAGGCTCTGCCCATGGAATTCTTCAGGTGAGAATACTGGAGTGGGTAGCCATTCTCTTCCTCCAGGGGGAGCCACCACAGAAGCCCTGATCGTGGATGTTACAGTTCAAATACAAAGGGAGAAATCCTCTTTCCTTGCTTGGGGGAGCCTCAGTTGTTTTCTCCAAAGTTTTTTTGACTGATTGGATGAGTCCCACCCACATTTGTGGAGGGCAATCTGTTTTACTCAGTGTTTACTGACCTACATGTTAATTTCATTTAAAAAAATTACCTTCATGGAAATATCTAGAATCAGTCTTTGGCCAAGTATCTGGGTATCGTGGCCTAGCCTGCTGCTGCTGCTGCTGCTAAGTCACTTCAGTCGTGTCTGACTCTGTGTGACCCAAGAGACAGCAGCCCACCAGGCACCCCCGTCCCTGGGATTCTCCAGGCAAGAACACTAGAGTGGGTTGCCATTTCCTTCTCCAATGCGTGTAAGTGAAAAGTAAAAGTGAAGTCGCTCAGTCATGTCTGACTCTTAGCGACCCCATGGACTGCAGCCCACCAGGCTCCTCAGTCCATGGGATTTGCCAGGCAAGAGTACTGGAGTGGGTTGCCATTGCCTTCTCTGGGCCTAACCTGATTAACACATAAAATTAACGAGCGCCACCATGTTCCTTTACAAAATCAGAAAAAAATGTTGAACCAGGTCTGGGGCCACCTTAGGGCTTGGGGCAAGGACTATGGATTCTGTTCAGGTGATAAGAGGGTATAACTGACTGAAGCTATGGAGAAAGAGTCCCTTTTCCTATAGGGAAAAGGATTTCAACTAAGGGAAAAAAAAAAAAAAAACTGATTCAGAGAAACCTTAGAAGTGGGGATTCCAGGCACAGAAGAGATCGCATGTGCAGCTGATGCTGGGGATCTTAGTGAAATCAGATGCACTGAAGGCCAATACTCATTTTACATCCTGCTTTTATATATATATATATATATATANCACACACACACACACACACACACACACATATATATATATATACACACACACACATACACACACACACACACATACACACACACACACACACACACACAGTAAAGCTTAAAGAACCAAGTAGCAGATTGGAAGGTTTGTCCCTGAAACTCGAAGAACAAGGAGGAAGAGGTATTGATGTTGTCTGGTCCCTGTAAGAAATCCTGCTTCCTATGTGATCATGGAAGACAGAGGTCATGTGTTTACCAGCTGCCCCTCTCCCATCCTGTACACTCACTGGCAGAGAGCTTCTGCAGGGATTCTTTTTTTCTTCCTACCTCATTTAAAAATATAAACAGGTGACCAAAGCAGACACTGAGGAGAGCTCTCATGTGACAGAGAAACGAAAACAACAAAAAAACAGAACTCAGCATAAGCAGGGTAAGTACAAGAGAGCAGAAACGCACACAGAGAGAGGCAGGTACAAATTTGCTTCCATATAAATAAACTGGAGAAGAAGTGCACCCCACTCCAGAGTTCTTGCCTGGAGAGTCCCACAGACAGGGGAAGCCGGCAGGCTACAGTCCATGGCGTCACAAAGAGGTGGACACCACTGAGTGACTTAGCAAGAATAAACTGGAACAGTATCAAAAAGGAACCTCAGAAGGAAAAGAATGCACTCCAGAAGTTAAATAGGATAGCCAAACATTGAGATGAAGCCATAGAACATTATGAGACAGAAAAAATTTGAGAAAAAAATCCCCCAGAAGATAGCAAAAGATAAAGAATTGAGTTAGGGTGGGTAAAGATAAGAAAAATAAGATCAAGCTATTGACTCAACATTAACTGTTGAAAGAAAGTCCAGAACAAGAAGGTAGGCTGATAACAGCTCCCAAAGACAAATCCAGGTCCTAATTCCTAGACCCCATGAATGGTATTTTATTTGGAAAAAGGGCCTTTGCAAAAAGTGATTATGGGTCTTAAAGTAAAGAGATAATCCTGGAATATCCAGATTGGCCCTGACTGCCGTCACAATTGGCCGTACAAGGAAGAGGCAGGGAGAGGTGTGAAACACACAGACTAGAAGCACGTGAAGATGTAGATAGAGATTGGAGCCATTTCACGGAGGCAGAGACTCAGGCTCAGAGAGCTGCAGCCAAACGTTTGACAGCAAGCGGCTCCCACGTGCCTGGCACACAGTGAAAGTTTCAGACAGGCTGAGGCATTTGTCTGGCAAATAGGCCAGCTCGTGGGAAGATCTGAACCTCCTCCTGGGAATGAGATGCACAGAAGTAAATAAGTATTTCATAGGAACTGCTCTTAAAAGTAATGCTTTGATTATACAGAAGGAATTACTTGGCTTTTGTTTGTTTGCTTGCTTTGCTTGTCTTTTAAATATTTATTATTCCCTGGAAACGACCCTGATGCTGGCAAAGGTTGAAAGCAAAAAGAGAAGGGAGTGATAGAGGATGAGATGGTCAGATAGCATCAGTGACTCAATGGAGATAAACTTGAGCAAACTCTGGGAGATAGTGAAGGCTGGGGAAGCCTGGCGTGCTGCAGTCCATGGGGTCGCAAAGAGTTGGATTTGACTTAGCGACTGAACAATAACAGCAACATTCATTTATTTATGGGTCTAGTATGTGGGATCTTAGTTCCTCAAACAGGGATCAGACCAGCACTCCTTGCATTGGAAGGCAAAGTCTTAACCACTGTACCACCAGCAAAGTCCCAGAAGGAATTATTTTGGACCGATAGTTTCTGCTTGCATGGTGAGAATACTTCCTAGAATAGCTGATAATTCCTAGAATGAACAGGATTACGCATCTCCGGTCATCAGTATCCAGCTGAGGATGAGAAGAGAAGGATGCGGTGCCACTGAGGAGGTCAGGGCTTGATGCCCACGCTGGGGAGAGCAGAGGACAGAAGGCTCTGGACCTCTGGTCAAGGAGACAAGCTCCGAGGCAAACTACCTCTTTCCAGTTCTTCCCAGAAGAAAACAAACCAAAACAAAACCACCTAAAGAAAGAAATGACCAGAGCCCTTTGTGGCTGAGCTGG